>VNKC01001945.1:0-123344 GCA_008042775.1 Drosophila pectinifera
TTTATAAGGGGTTACATCATTAAAATTGTCAAAAATTGAAAAAAATTTTATTTCTTGTATTTTTAAAGTCGGTATGCAGATTAATTTGCCATATAAAATCTAACACAGAAAGGCTTTCCGATTTGAAATTAAGGCTGATTTGGCCAAGTTATGGTTATTTGGATATAAAAATGCCAATTTAAAGACCCAAATATCCGCATACTTGAGGTCTTCTGGAGAGCATAATTTGGCCAAAAATGGAATAATAGCCAAAAGCCATATATATTCAGAATCGCTGTTTTTAAGGCTGTTTTGGCCAAGTATTGGTTATTCTTAAGTTTGATTTTTCCAAAAGTTATGATATATATATTTTAAAATAAAATGAGGGTATATTGGTAACCCAAATATAATATATTATTATGATTTTTATAAAAATATATTATTATTCCAGACAAGAAGGTACTATCTTGATTGTTTGCTTGCCTGGTTGATCTTTTAATATCAAATTAAAAGTCAGCTTCTATTTTTCTGCTTTTCCGAAACAGTAGACTCTTTATCTAGCAGATTCCTCCCCTCGAAATCCCTCTTTCTGGTATGCCCACAATGATCATGTTTATTACGCTTAGTTTAATTTAAAATGCCTCCTTACTCTCGCTTAGCTGACGTCTTCGCAGCCTTACCTCTCTTCTCTGACTCTCTCTGAAAAAAGCCGGGTCTTCGGAAGATTCCGAATCAAAGTCCCAGCTTCGACGTCTCTGGAAATTTACGATCCAGTACGAATCGCGACTTCGAGGCGAACAGTTCGCCATTCGCTGCGGTTGTGTATTTCCATTTACTTGCCTGGCTCGGGCTTCGATTCGTTATTGTTATTAGTATGCATTATTACTGCTCGCTGCCGGTTTCAATTGACATTAAAATTGATAAGCGGCAAACTAAAAATAAAATAAGCCTAGGCCCCCGTTGCGGGTTGCATAAAAAGTAATGCGAAGTGGTTTCCTGAGTTGCATAAACTGTCGACCGTCGACTGTCGAATGCAGCAGGAAGCGAATGGAGTGTTTTTATTTATTTTTTATCCGTCTGGCATTCGCTGGTCTTTCGTTGCAAAAGAGCTGAGCTGAAAATATGTGCAATATGAAATTATGAAAAATAAAACATAAAAATAAACAAGTGTTTCAAGGCTGGCCATAGACCCACACACCCACCCACTACACCTGTGGAAAAAGATACTTTCTCAAAGTGCGACGACGACTGTCAAAATAAAATCTTTTAAATAAAATGAAATCTCAGAACTGACCGCAATCGCTTCGGCCATTACAAATCGTCAAGAAAAAGAAAGAAACAGAAGCAGAACCCACGCAAATGGTTCTTAAATAAGCATTTCACTTTACTCACTACAAAATCTGTTCTGAAAGGCGCATGTGTTTCCATATATATCAGATATGTATATGTATATACATATGTAAGAGCGTTGGCAATGCTTATATTAGATGGCAACAAACTTACAGAAAGATGACACAGTTTTCCTAAGGGGCGCAATATCAACAATTAGCAATAAATTCCCATAAATCACAAAGAGGCACCCAGTTGTTATTGTTCGAGACGTTCTAAATTTGGTTCCCTACGTGAGCTGTTTGCATATGTCGCGTCTCAGATAAACCTGAACTAAATAAATAACAATATAGCAACCAAGCCAGGGAAATGTGGATGCACCTGCAAATATTTGCATCTTAAAAAATGGGGTAATAAAAGCTTAACAGAGAGGCTTATTTTAGCAAGAGATAACCAAATGGAATGAAGCTGAAAAAAAGCAACAAATATTTCATGAAAAAGAACCAATAGAAAGAATACCTTATTATCGCCATAAGTAAAGTAAAATTTTTTAATAATAAATATTATCAAAAACTGTTGTAGGAAAACTTATTCGGTATTTTAAAAAAATAGGCATTTCGAAATTTTAGATAAATTCAGAAAGATCAAAAAAACCATACCACTATAGGGTTAAGGGCTTACCTCCTCTTTTCCAATTCGCAACTCCCAACGAACTCCTTTGAAATGAAAGTTGCCCATCTTGCTGGCTCCCTCGCACCAGCACGTTCTTATCAGAATAACAAACTACTTGACCCAAGGAGACCCAAGCAGAACAACAAAAGCAACAACAATATAACAGCATCATCAGATTGCAAAACAGAATTCTGCGCAAGTGCAGCAGACGAGCTAAAGGAGAGAGCGAGAGGCCGAAAAACTCAACGAAGCACCAGCCTCACAGATCCACGGAGAGATGTTCATGGAATGAGATTCCCTAAAAGAGAGAGGCTACCAGAGAGAGCGCACTGAGAAAATTTTGGGCTTCTTTCATTCTAGGACATGTTTTTATTGTTTTTTTTTTTAAAGAAAGAACTTGTTTTCTATTAGTATATGAAATAATGAACAATGTCCGTATACCTTTAATAATTTTCTACAATTTAATGACAAGGTAGTAGTTTTAATAGTTGTATTTAAAGTTTCGAAATGTTCCTTTGCCAATTACTTATTTTTATGGCGATTTATTTTACTTTGTGTAACATTAATTTTTCTGAGTGCGAAAAGCTTTCGTTCAGTTTTTGGGGAGCGCAAGCGTTAAGTTTAGCGTCGGCGTCGTTGTCGGCATTTAAGTTTAAAACGGGGAGCCAAAGAGAACGAAACGACCGCGAGGCGCAACGGAATACAAAAGGCGTCAAAGAACCAACAATAACAGAAACCGAAAACCGAAATAAAAAAATTAATAGCAAACTAAATAAATAAGTAAAGCTCGGGATATCGGATGACGACGGGGCCAAGATAAAAATACGCACTAAAGAAAAATATAAATATTAATGCAAACTGCACGCACAGTGCAAAGCGCAGCGGACACCACTGGACGAAAGGTGTGTGTGGGTGTGTGGATAACGGTCTTGAGGATTGCTGATCGCGGATAGTTTCAGATTTCCGGAAAATCACAGAAAAATATGCTACCATAGATGGCATTTTGCAATGTTTTCATTTTTAGCAAGAAATTTATAAAATAAATGAAAAAATAGTACAAATAATTTTACTAAATTGAGAGAAATTTGTGTTGATTTTAGAAACTTAAATAACGCAGTAGATTGACCTTTTTTTAAAATGCTAGGTAAATCTACAAAAATTAAATAAACCGTAAAGAAGGAAAAAAATAAAATAATTTTAAGTTTTAAGTGAAAACATTGCAAAACAAAGTCCAGATAGATAAATTGTACAAAATAAAATTTAATAATATAATAAATACTAAAATATTCTATGAATCCAGAAATTAAAAGCTGTTTCCGAAAACATACAAAAAAAATCTTAAGCAAAAAGTTTACAATGTTTTCCGTTCAGCAGTCAAGTGAATGTTAATTGCAAAAACAATAAGTAAATTAAAGAAATCAAAAAACTTCATTAACAATAAAAGAACTTTAGCAGTTACGGGAAACATACGAAGCAAAATAAATAAAGACCATAAGTAAATAATCATTTCGCCATGATGTTTCCCGCTTCTGCGACGAATGCCAGTTGTAAAAATAAATAAAAAATATTCCATTATTTAACCAATCCCCGTGGATAGAGTGATGTGATGTCATAGCAGAACTGTTGCGCTTATCAACAAACAGAAAACAGAAAAAACAAAGAAAAACAGTGCAAAAACGATATCAGCGAGGTAAAAGTTAATAAATCGAACTGCAATTGCGATAGCGAAGTAGCACAGCTGGAGCTGAACGGAGCATGACGGACTACACGGATTACCTGGAGGCGGCATGGGAGTGGGCCGAGTGGCTGCCTTACCTGCTGGTGACCTATGTGCTGGTCACCCTGGTGCCCAAGTCCCTGCTGCGAATGAAGCGGTTCGCGGACGCCGACTACGAAGCGAACAGGAACAAGTTTCATCGCTGCTACGGCCCGGAGTTGTGCTGCCACGTGCTGGCCCAGGAGCAGGCCTCTGGGAAGGTCAAGGCTAAGGCCAGGAAGCCTGTGACCCGCGTGTATCCCAAACGCCAGCAGGTGCAGCCCAAGGAGGAGCTGCCCCCGCCGTCGCCGGTGCCTGTGAAGCGCAGCAATGTCACCAAGATAGCCCGGATGTTCGAGTCGGGCACTACGCGCCAAGTGAGTCGGGTGGCACCCGTCAAGCTCCCCGAGATCCGGATGTTTGGGGCCAGCGATGAGTCCAGAGACTCTACACCCTGTGCCTCGCGAAAGACCTCGATTGCCAGCCAGCTCTCCGCCCAGTTGCAGCACATCGAGCAGGCCATGCACCTGTGGCAGGAGCTGGAGGAGGAGCCAACCAAGAAGGCCTCATCCCACAGCGACTGGGAGCCTATGGCAGTGCCGGCTCCTAGGAGGACTCGTGGCACTTCAGCCACGCCCTCGACGGCTTCCCCACTCTCCAGCTCGCCCGAACCCGAGCCATCGCCAGTGCTCCGCCGAAAACCGCCCTCGCTCTGCCTGCAGACCAGCATGGAGGACATCTTCCAAGTGATCGCCAGGAGTGCCGAGGAACCGGAGGAGGACCGTCCGGATTGCCATTGTCTCTCGCCGGTGACCTGCATCGATGATATACTCTCCGAGCGGCGGTTCTCGCGTCCCCTTTCCGCCTACTCCATCACCGATCTGCTCAACGAAGAGCAGGCCGCCAGTGTGGAGGAGGCTACCTACATAAACGAAACCAGATGAGGGTTTCCAAGGAGAAGGCTATATTACAGTGCCATCCCCCTTTCGGTATGATGTGGAGCTGCAGGAATATCAAAAGGCTGAGACATTTGTAATCGTAAAAATCAAAAGTATCGATAAGATCTCGATATTTTCGATATGTCATCTAAAGAACTGAGAAGAAACATCACTCCTTATGTCAAGCTTCTTTCAATGAAGCCCGAGTTTAAAAGCATCGAAATTATACAAATCATCGATAAGAGTAGCGATTGTACCGATTACACATCGATCTTCTTGCAGCTCTAGTCTGACTTGAATCGGAGTCGCGTTGCCCGGAAGACTTTCCCCAATCAGCGCCTTTGTGTAGCGACGAACAAAGCTGGACCGGTGACTCACTCTCATCGGGAGACCTTGCCATGCCCCCAGTTTCCCATCCCATTGCGCCCCCCATTATGCATTTTGTTTGCTTAATCGATGGAAACTTAGGCAAATCAAAGTAAAATCTCCTCATCTAAGTCGCAATTAGCTAACAATGCCTGTACTTAGTAAAACCCCATTATTGTATAAATATATCCGCACTGACCAGAGCCCAAAATGTTTGTAACTGCGAAGCATCTCATAAGCGAGTAGAGAACTGTACTGCTAAACTAATAATGAACTACATCTATGAGTAACTATGAATTTGTATTGTAGTATTACCGTTAAATACATTATATGCTATGTTATGAATAAACTTGTATCAAATGCAACCACAATATTAAACCTAATTATATGTACGTAATAAAACACATTTATTCTCGTGTGCACAGCTGCTAGAATCTTTCGAAGAGGTGTCTTTTCATTCGTTATTTATTATTTTGCATCTGCTTGGCATTTATTTTCGTGTAGATCTGTGGCCACAGAAGAGGAGGCCCATCGAAGCGTGTCTTGTGGCCTAAACACAATTTGTCAAATAAATTGACGCAAATCAAAATGTTGGACCGATCACCATTAATTATTAATCGGGGAGATGAGAAAAGTATTCGCCGCAAAATGATTGTGATGTGAGGTAATTTCGTAGCTGTGCTGTGGCTTTTTTGATTGATTTGATGGCGAACAAAGGCAGTGAAGCATATATAAAAAAGCGAGCTTAAAAGATACAATTATACCCTACAGAGAAAGGCGTGAGGCATTTTAGCTATCAGTGCATTGAACCTTGGACATTGCTGGTTGCAACTTGTTGCAATCACTGCAATATTCATAACAATAACAGGGGTTTATCAAGTAGTCCTCGAGTTGAATAGGCCACTCCATGGATTAATGCATGCAGTGATATGTGCTCCATTGGATATAGGAGTTCCGGGGAAAATTTCCACTCTGTTGAGCCTGCAATTAAGTTTAAAAATTGGCCAGATGCCCACGCATTCTCCACGCACTTGAACTTGGCAACCTTAACTTGGCCTAATTGCCTTTGTTTTGGCTTGGGCTAGTTTCTACGTTTTCTGATTGCCAAATTCCGCCAAATAGAGAAAAATGACTGTATATTCATATGCTAATTTTAACATTTTCACTATAGTTTCAAATATATACGTACATCGATTTTTTTCAGCTCATGCAAAATCAAAATGTCAATAAAACGACGCAAATAAGCAAATAACCAGAGGCGGGCACAGCCAATAAAATATTATAAATTGGCATTTATTAGTGGAGATTCTATGGCGTCATACCTTTTTGGATTGTGATGTATGTTTGTTTGCGGAAGAATTCTTTACCATTGTGGAGGAATTCTACCTTTTGGAGAGCCTTTGAGTGAGCGGTTAATCAAATTATCGTTGCTCTTTGTTTTTCCGAGTTTCAGCTCGCTGTTACCCACTTTTACGTGTTTTATCATTTTATTTCTCGGATGATTCATGTCGGCAGGGGTTCGAATTCGTATTCATTGATAGCCTGTGTATGACACATGCTGAAATTCAACAGAAATCAAGTGTGAAAGAGTGGACGTCCTCAAGGTTGGCTGATATTTTTTCTCTTTGAAAACAGTGATTGACAAAGTCGACTTTAAATCAGCATAATTAATGGTGGTGCGTACATAAGTTAAGTTAAGTTAATCACAGGTAGTGAGTAGGTATAGAGGTACTAAGAAATTGTGTCAAAAACTCTGGAAAAACATTACATAATCTCTTACAATAAATATTCCAGATAAGCAAATTAGGTGAACTTCACCCAAAAGTGTGCCTTACGCTTACAGTAAACACAAGCAACTGTAAAGATAAGATTGGTTTGGTCTAAACTTTTTATCGATATTCCCAGTAGCGCCATAACTTATGCTGAAAGCATGTGTAAACACAGGAATTAAGTTTTCGCCTTGCACGGACACTTCGCGGAATGTAAACAAACAGCGAGTGCAGGGCGTCGATCACAATGAATGCCACTCCCCATATTGGCAGTTACTTACTTGCTTCTTATCTTTCCGTTGAACCGAGAGTGCTGAGCGCACTGAGAGAAAAAATTGATAACTAAATGCGGAAGTACTGACTTCTCCTTACTATCCAAGAATATAAATGTCACGACGTTATCCATTCAAACTAAAACCCGCTAAAATTACATTTTATTTACTACTTTAAAAAATTTATTACATAGTGGGAGTCATATATATAACTTGCCATATGTAATCAATATTTAAAAGAAAAATTAAAGTTTTTCACTGAACTAAATTCGTGGATGATTTTACCAATTTGTTATCAATATTTTATGGTTCCAAACAGAAATGATCTTTAGCATAATAACTTATCAAGTTTATATAATCTAAATATTTGATGAATTTGTTGTGTTGATTTGGCAATTTTTGACAACCATTTATCGGTTTTGGGAAGTCCCACAGGAAGAGCTTTATTCCTTCCTTCATTGTTCTGTATATTTATTGGTCGCTTTTATGACCTTTTTTCGGAGTGCACCACCTTATCTAATCGTATGACTCTCACTGTCTCCCGAGCTCAAGCTCTCCGGCTCTCGGAACGGCCCAGAGCGGAGGTCCCAGAGTCTAGTAAAAAAGGTGCGCAATTAGCCAAGCGGCGATTGGCAGTCGCCAGATTGGCATTGTGCTGGCAGCAGGCCCCTCAACCAAGTTCGCTCCCAGATACATTTGTACTGCGCATCCACCTAATGTCACTAATGGAGCGTACTTGGCACTGAGGCCTTCAGATTCGCATTCCCATTCAGATTTAGCGTTCGTCGAGGTGCGCCAGGGAAAATAATAGCTAATAGCGAGAACAAACAAAGCTAATAAATAGCCGGCATGGAAAAAGTAAAACTGGTAAAAGCTTTTCCCTCCTCTCGGGCTGGCAGTGATGTGTTGACAATCTAATTTAACCCTCTAACGGTGGCCAGTGCTTAGTCATCCGGTTTGGGAACAACCCAGCCGATAAGGCCACGACGACTGTTGACCATATTTGCGGCCATTAAAATTTGGTTAATTTCTTTATAAACGCGTTCATATTTGGACCCGAAGCGTGGGAGTTCTCGGTCTCGAAAAATTTGGAAAGTGAATGTGTAATCACGATCGTGTCTCTTTTTATTTGGCATTTCAGGAATCGCTATCTTTGGCCCACTCGCTGTCGGACAAGCCGCTGCCCCCATCGCCCCTAATCCCCACCAGCCTTGAGGGCGGCAAGGTCTCCGATCGCTTGAGCAAACTCAAGTGCAATTCGGAGAACTGGAAGCAGCGTATAGGTGAGTGTTGGATCCATCTAAAAGTCCAGGACTGTATTACTTACACTACCCTACTCCTTAGAGCAAACCGATGCCAAGAAGTTCACAGTCGCTGGCCGACTGCAAAAGAAGGCCCAGTCCCCCGTGGAGCTGCAGTTCGAGCGTTCGCCCAACGATGTCGCCAAGAAGTGTCCCATGCTGGAGGTGCGCAGCGCCAACCAGCCGCAGCTGGGTCTGGCCAAGAGCCCCTCCATGATGGTGACCACCACCAGCGCTGCCAACAAGACCACTCTCAGAAGCCTCAGCGTTAATCCCGAGGAGGAGGTGCCCAGCCTGAGTCGCTCCAACAGCAGCAGCAGCTCGGACTCGGATGGGGAGCGCACCTCACCGCAGAATGCCAAGCAGAACAAGGAGCTGGCCAACACCAAGAGTGCGGCAGCTCCCACAAATGTCGGAGCCAGGATTCAGGTGCCACGTCTCGACGACAAGGAGACCTTCGAGAACTTTTTTGCCACGAAGCCCAAGCAGGATGAGAGTGTGGAGTTCGAGATCAGCGCTTTTGATGACATCAAACCAACAGAGCGGTGAGTAAGGAGTTAAAGTTATGCTTATGCCAGAGGCAAAGCCTGGAAAGAATAATCATTTCCATTTAGAACCTTTCGAGAATGAAATCCAAATTCTAAATTTTCATTCTATTTCTTTTCTTTTTCCTTAGCTTGGTAAGCAAGCGCCACGTACAGGGTCCCAAGGGACGTCGGGCTGCCCGCAATCCTCTCAAGAGTCTGGCTGCTCGCGCAGACATCACCTCGGAGTACACGGAAATGAAGACGGGCGTGGCTGAGCGTGAACTCAGACGCCTCAAGATGGAGTCATGTGAGTCAGGTCCACTCTCTTTGCTGGAATCCCTCACTAAACTCACTCTTTTCCTCTCTTAGATGGGCAGAATACCAATCTGGCTGCGGAAGCGATTGCCGGCCTGGCCTCCATTGAGGACTTCAAGTCGGTAGCCCTGCGCTCCTCGTCGATTCCCTTGCAGCAAATGTGGCTGCCTCACAAGCCGGTGATGCTGCTCCATGTCAAGGGACGCACCCATGTCCAAACCCGACTGGTGGAGCCCACTCACACCTCACTGAACCGCGGAGATTGCTTCATTTTGGTCGCCGGATCCCAGCTGTTCCGCTATGTGGGCTCCTTTGCCAATGTCATCGAGATCTCGCGCAGCAAGAAGATCTGTGCTGCCATTGTGGAGAATAAGGATCTCGGCTGCACCGCCAGCCAGGAGGTGATCCTCACAGATGGCAAGTACGTAAACGAGCGGCAGTGGCGTCAGTTCTGGAAACTGCTGGGCAAGCAGGAGGATGACTCCTCGGAGATATCGGACAGTGGCCATGCCGACGAAGACGATGTGTTCGAGAGCAGTCTGATCGAGACGAACAAGATCTACGAATTCCATGACGACGGCCTCGTTCCGCTGGACAAGTACTGGGGCTGCATTCCCAAGGTGGACATGCTGGACACGCGCAAGGTGCTGGTCTTTGACTTTGGCAGTGAGCTGTACGTGTGGAACGGCAAGAACGCCTCCTCCGATGCCAAGCGGGCGGCCATGAGGTTGGCGCAGGAACACTTTGGTGCCGAGAATGGGGCGGACTACGCCGAGTGCTACTTGAACCCGCTGAACTACGTTTCCATTGTGGGTCGCCGTGAGAACACCAAGTATGCCAAGCGGACCGCTCAGCGCCCGGAATGGTGTGTCCTTGGAAAGATCACCCAGAACATGGAGACGGTGCTGTTCAAGGAGAAGTTCAGCGACTGGCCGGAGCTGGAGCGCGAGGATCTGGAGAAAGATTACCTGGCCAACGGCGTACATGTGGTGCGAGCTCTGAATGGAAGTGCTCTGCACAAGGGCGAACCCTACGAGGAGCCGAATCTGGTGCTGGAGCAGTCGAATCTAGGACGGGGAAACTTCTACTACGACACCGATACGATGCGCCACTTCGATGTGATCACCAAATCAACGGACAAGTGGCAGATCCACGAGTTCAACTTCGATGCGGCCCCTGCCCGCGAAGATTACGGTCACTTCTACTCCGCAGAGAGCTACATAGTGCGCTGGATCTACCAGATTTCGGTGACAGTGCGCGAGCTGAGTGGCAAGGTCTCGAACAGGAGCACCGTCGGACGGGACAGGTGCGTGTACTTCACCTGGCAGGGTCAGGACTCGAGTGCCAATGAAAAGGGTGCAGCGGCACTGCTCACCGTCGAGTTGGACAAGGAAAAGGGCGCTCAGTTGAGGGTGTCGCAGGGCGACGAATGCACAGCCTTTGTCCGTCTATTCCGCCAGCTATGGCAGCATCGTGGTCGGAAGGAGCAGTGCTTAGAGAGGCGCAACCAGTGGAGGCTCTACCAAATCCAAGGCAACGTCACCGAGGAAATGCTTATTAAGGAAGTGGACTGCCAGTCGCGTCAACTGCGTTCTCGCAGCTCAATGCTCCTCATTCATGGCAGTCAGGGAAACATAATCGTCTGGCATGGATCGAAGAGTGCTCCTCACACACGATCTGTGGCCTTGAAGGCTGGCCAAGATCTCGTCGAGCAGGTGCCAAAGGATCTCTTTAACAGCGAGAAAGCCAACCTCACAGAGCTGGAGGAAGGATCAGAGAGCGAGGAGTGCAAGAAGGCCCTAGGA
Organism: Drosophila pectinifera; assembly: GCA_008042775.1. NCBI lineage: Eukaryota > Metazoa > Arthropoda > Insecta > Diptera > Drosophilidae > Drosophila > Drosophila pectinifera. The sequence goes on from VNKC01001945.1 coordinate 11,030, forward strand.
TTGACGGATGAAGCTTTTGATTATGGCAGCCTGCTTAAGTCCACCAAATCATTTGATTACCAAATAAGGATCTTCAACTTCTCCAGCACCCAGGGCGTGTTCAAAGCTGCGGAGCTGAGCGATCCCCTGCGATGCCAGGACCTGCAAAGTCCGTATCCCTTCAGCCAGGGTCAGCTATATAACGCCCGTCAGCCTACGATCTTTTTGCTGGACGATGGCGACGAGTTGTGGCTTTGGATGGGATGGTGGCCACTAGAGGATGTGAAGAGTAAGTACATCATCTCTAATATGGTTTAATGATTTATTAATTTAATATTGTTTGTATGTCCTTAGTAAACACCGATGAGCGAAGCAGTCCCACCAACGACAATCGGGCTGGAGTTAATCGCTGGATCTCAGAGAGACGTGCTGCCCTAGAGACAGCCGTCGGCTATTGGCGTGCCAAGCACGGGGACAACGAGAAGGAGGCTTTCCACGGCATCAAGGGTCAGGTGGTGTGGGCAGGCCTGGAGCCACTGGCCTTCAAGGCGCTCTTTTCCGACTGGACAGAGCGGGCTGATGTGCGGGAAATCAACGAAGAGGTGAGTGTGAACCGAAAGCCCACTGGGAATGTAATATATCATTATCTGTAATTCCTGCAGGATGGTCGCACGGATGCTCCCACAACCATTGGAGCAATGCTGGCACAAATGACACAAACCGAGTATCCGCTGGAGGTGCTCAAGGCGCGACCCCTGCCCGAGGGCGTGGAGCCCACGCGTCTAGAGGTCTACCTAAACGCCGAGGACTTCCAGGTGGCACTGGGCTGCAGCCGGGCAGAGTTCGAGCAGCTGCCCATCTGGAAGCAGACCAAGCTGAAGAAGGAGCGCGGGCTGTTCTAGGAGAGAGGCACAATGCAACCGAATAGACTTGAACACAATCACAAAAACAATACAATTTTCTAAGCACTTTTTGTAGGCAGCGATGCTTTTGCAACGGGCACAGACAGATCGTATATCTATATATCGTATTCTACATGCTAGGCCTATATAGTATAGCATATACACACACGTGCGCATATCCCTATATACTCTCTATTTTACGCATATTACATAACCCATATACATATGTATGCCTTTGCAATAAATTTCAAACTCGCTTCATTCGACAACTGTTCCGAGTCGATCGATTTTACCTGTACATAATCTTAAGTTGAGTTGTTTTATCATTTTACCATTTACTATTTACCACTTACCATTATTTTATTTGATACTTTTAACGATTTAACGAAATTGCATTTGTTTAATCTCTGCAAACACCAAAAAAGAAAAAGAAAATCGTAACGGGCTCTCGTTACTTCATTGTTTTCAGTTCGATATCATTTTAATGTTAGCTTTATTTGCCTAATTTAATATCGATGCCTATGTATTCGTGTTTTTATCATGTTAAAAACTATTAATTTTTATTAAATAACATTTTATTGTATTATTTGTGATTGTTTTTCATTATTTTTGGCTTTGGGAATGGAAATGGTCCGGATATAGCATTTCCTAGCTGGATAAACATCACTGGTGCAATGGGGAAACTTTCTAGCTATATGAGCATCTCTGATGGCATTTTGGGCGAAAAGTGTGCTGGCACAGGTCCCATGCACCAGGCGAACAGAAATGCTCGAAAGCTGCCGACTGCTCTGCGCTCAAATGTAAAACAACTGATTTGAGCAAAAGTAACTGTTCATTTACAGTTAGTTATTTTCACTCAAGTGCTCTCACTCACTTTTACACTCAACTCTTCTCAGCTATGCATGCTCTCACTCACTCAACAGCTGTTTTGAGCAGAAGTAACTCCAGAATAACTGTTATTTTACAGTTAGTTATTTTAACTCAAGTGCTCTCACTCACTTTTACACTCAACTTATCTCAGTTAGGGCTGCCATCTGCCGTTTCTTATCGCCTGGTAATTTACTTTAAATGATGCGATAAATTTATTGGAAATGAAGTAGTGATGCTCACTTGGCGGGAAGATAAACTGGAACAACATCCTCATCTCCCCAGCGACATTGATAATCATTTAGCGGGAAATTTACCCAATGACTTATTTACCTCCTGAGAGGTTCCCAAATTACAGCCACATATGTAATTGAGTTGTTTTTCTATTTTATTTTACATAATTTAGTTAAACTATTCCCTAGGCTTATACTGTAAATTTTGGGACATTCCGTGTCATATGAGTCTTAGAGGTGAGTCTACTTCTGCATTAACTATGGTTAAGGTTTAGAATCCAACGCTATTCCCCTCATTCGCTGCCTATGCGGACGCCAGGTGGATCTCGCGGACGAGTCGGGAAACCAGTTCGCAGCAGGCCTTCTGTCTGTTCTTGGCCACGGCCATAACCTGAAATAAAGCGAACGTATTTGAATATAAAAGTCATTTTTTAAATAGAAATTTAAAAACATACCTCGTCGTGGCTGGCCTCGTCGTCCTTTTTGTCGCTGTACTCGGTGGCGCACTTATTCGTGATCAGGCTGAAGGCGAACACCTTCATGTCGCAGTGTCGGGCAGTGATCACCTCGTGGACGGTGGACATGCCCACCGCGTCCACCCCCATCATGCGCAGAGCCTTCAGCTCGGCGATGGTCTCGTAGTTGGGCCCGCCCAGGCAGGAGTAGACTCCGACATGGATGTTCGACTCGATGCCCATGGCCTTGCCGATCTCGATGGCCTTGTTGATCAGATCCTTGTTGTACGAGTTCACCAGGGCGGGGAAACGGGGTCCGAAGCGCGGATCGTTCGGTCCCTGAAGCGGTGAGTTGCCGGCAAAGCCCAGCATGTTGACGTGGTCATGCATGAGCATTATGTCACCCACGGCGAACCGGGGATTGATGCCGCCCGCCGCATTGGTGGCGAACAGGTACTCCACGCCGCACAGCTTCATCACACGCACCGGCATCGAGCACTTGGCCAGCGGATAGCCCTCGTAGAAGTGGAACCGTCCCTGCATGGCCATCACAATGGCACCCTCCAGAGTGCCGACCACCAGCTTGCCGGCATGTCCCTCCACGGTGGACACCGGGAAATTGGGGATCTTCTCGTATTCGAAGATCTTGGCGTCCTGGATGATGTCGGCCAGAGAGCCGAGCCCAGAGCCGCAAATAATCCCGATCTTGGGTCGCATGCCGGCGCCCTTGGTGATGAAATCGGCAATCTCCTGGATGACCTCATAGGGATACCTGTCGGGCATCAGATTACAGAGTTAGTAAAGTGTTCGGGCATAAAATAAATCCAGTTAATGATGAGGTTAACACGAGAAAAAGTCTCAACGAATGAGGAGCAGAGAACTTTGTCAACTGCTCTTTAAGTTCTGGAACAATGGACTTGACTGTGGGAATGGAACTCCTCGAGTGAAGAATAGATACAGATACCAATATAAGACATGAAAATGAACGAGAAAAGATATAGACACAGATACAAATCGAATTGTTATCACAACAAATATTCATTTATAACGAATAATTTCAATTGGAATCAGTTTGGTTTGATGATTGGACAAAAAGACAAATAGATAGTCTGCTCCAGGAAAGTGATCACTTGGAAGAATTGCAATTGTCTTCGGTGAGTAACTTTTCCTCTGGGAATAACAATGGGCTTGAGTAATGGGATTCCTCAAGGAATATACAAAACGATATCAAAACAAAATGATTGAACACAAAATAATGTATAAAAACAGATGGGAAGCAGATAACTCAAAAGAATTCTTTGCTACCTTCTTCTGAAAAAAAAACATTAGTGTAATAAATATGGAAAATATTTGTATTATTAGAACGAAACAATTTGAGAGCGGCGTAAAACAATCACAAAAACTTTACAATCAGAGGACATAAAAAAACACTAGGAATCTACTCGGAAGAATTGGTCTACAAACGTGTCTTCGTTGAGAACCCGCAATGCCCTTATCTCATCGGGCGTTGGATCGCGCTGGATTTTGCCAAGTCTTTTGCTGAAATTATGAAATTAAAACGATAAATTGCTTGGCCCAGGAAAGTTTTCCTAGCGGTAAATGATATACACACAAATATGAAGCTGAAAGAAATGTCAACAAATGGGCAAGATAAGGACTCGCCGTATCATTTATGGCATCCACTTAGGCAATCACGAAAGTGTTGGGAAGTTGTTACAAATATATTTAACTTGTGTGCTTTAACTATAGACCATTTATAGAGCCAGTTGATACCCGTAATTAAGTTCTATTAGAGCCATAAAGAATCCAGCTCGTACGAGGTTAGGTTAAGCTGCACGAACTTGAACTGCAAGTCGAGCAATGCTGAGACGTTGTTAACAAATCCGAACTCATAACCCGCGTCTTATAAGCCACGTGCTGCTACGAGGAGGCACTTTCCTCACTTTGTTTTCGAATAATCCGATGATAAGCCTCCCGATGATGCTGCTTGTATTATCAATATTACACGGGGGACAAAATAAAAAACAAGTAAACATAAAGTGCGTCACTAAAATAAGAGCCATAAAAAAACACGCACAACTTCCACTAATTGCGAACTTCGGCACTAATCCCTTTAATAAATGCGTCTGGCGGTAGCCGGTCGAATATGGAAATTTGATCTGAACACGCGACAAGGCAGATCTTCCAACATTTCGCCGCCTTCATTAATATTCAGCAATAGTCGAAAACTAGTTTCGTAATTAATTAAAAAAGAAAAAGGAAACCGGCGTTGTTGCGTCGTGTTCCTTATCGGCAATTTTGCCAATTACTTCGTAAAGATTACGACTTGGAGGCCTGTGTCAAGATCAGAAACACGCCCGCTTTCAAAGCCAATCAGCGGGTAGTCGATTCCGCAATTAATTGGGCCAAAACGGTTCGATAAACACCTGGCCATCTTGATAGCTAATCAATTAGAGGTAAGGTGCTCAGCCATAAAGGGAATTTAAGGCTTGTATTGGTCTTAAAGTAGGTTTAAATTCCGATTAGTTTTGACAATGAAATGACCAATAGTTGTCATTTAAATATATATGTAAACTAGGTTCAATTTGCTCATTTCTTTCTGTGTAGTAAACCAAAATGAATCTATCAGGCACAGCCAAAAAACCACTCCATATAATCGTATGCAGATTAAAGATCGCTCTCCGAATGGGATTTTAATGACTTGCGCCAGCAACGTCAAGTGACGAAAATTGATAAGCCTGGAATACTGGAATGTCTTAATTTAAATTCAACAAACAAAAAAAAACAGAGACGGAATAGATCTCCGCTTAGCTTATTTCTTGATAGAAGCGGGCAAGATCAAGGACAAGTTCTAGCTGGCATTTCAATATGGATTTCGATTTGGGTTTGCGAAAATTAAGAAACTTCGGACGAGGGCCCTCAACTTTGCCTTTGTGACTTGCACAGCAATCCGATATTACACATATTTTTTGGGACATATCCTATCCTCAAACCTATCTAGATGGATTTGGACTTACAGCAGGGACTGTGGGGTCGGTATGATCTTCTCGCCATTCGTGGTGCTTCCCTTTTTGGTGGTGCAGGAGTTGCCTGGCTTGGATCCACCTGGTGCGGCACAACAGTCCCGCGAGCACATTCTGCCGGAGAGTGGATGGAGAGTCTTAGGAGGAGAGCTGTCTGCCCGGTAAGCAGCGAGTTTTGGGTGAAATTTGGATCTGGATTTCGAAAGCGAGTGTGCTGTTCTAAGGTTCCTAAGTTGAGCAAGTGAAGCCCAGCCTGCTAGGTTTCCAAGGCATTATTGATTTTGAAAAGCCTTTTAATTTGTTAAGGGAAAGTTGTAAGGGTAAGAGGGTGGGAAGGTGGACAGGTGTGGCGGCCATGTAAAAATATAGCACATAAAGTATTGGAAGCTTGCCGTTATTGGAAGTGATAATAGAAGCCGACTGTGCTCTTAACGAGCACGTGGCGTGAGGCCCTCGAATATATATATATATGTATATACACACCCCCCCCGGACCCAAACCCTACTCCCTTCACTTACGTGGGATTCTCCTGGGCGGTGTAGTCCGTCGACTTGTTTCCATTGCTGTGTCCATTGGTGTGTCCATTGCCATTGCTGGTGGCCACTTCGCCGCCATTGGAATTGTTGTAACCCGTCATTGTGAGTGGATTGAGGATGGCTGGATGCGCTTTGTCCAATGAAAATACACTGCAATTATATAATCGGCCGCTGCTCTTCGGGTTATGCAAATCCTTAACTTTCGCGCTATAAATTAAGTCGAAATCGGACCGCGATTATTATCAGTTTCTTTTTCTATTCAAATCAGTGCTAATTTAAAGATCTGGAGCTGGATCTGGTACTGGAACTGGAATTTCCTTTGTTATCTCGTTACTTTGCACAGCTGACTTTTATGATCTTTTATTTTGTTTTATTTTTTATTGCCGCGGCCAGAACTCTATGGTATGATGTACTCTGTGAGGTATCTCCTTCGCGACTGCTGTTTGCTTGAGCGCCGACGATTGTTGAATGAACGTCGGCGACTGATTAACGGGGGTTTATAAACTGGAAGGCGCTGAAGCAGGCAGCGCTGTCGGCGTAGGTTCCGTGGCAGCGCCGCACAGTGGGAAAATATTATACAATTTTAAGTAAAATGGTAAACAATGTAGTCCAGTTCAATATTTAATTTAACAAGAAAATAGATTTAGCTCGCGAATTTGCAATTGAATTTGATATTACTCTACTTTAATATATTTATAATAATTAAATAGATTTCTAGACATCTCGTATTCGTGACACTCTAAAGAAATTATTTAACTCTACGTTAATAATTAAATAGAATTCTAGGCATCTGACATAGAGAGATAGTCTAAAGTAATAAATTTTAAAGGCAAGACATTGGACATTCTCTAGTTTTAAGAAATACATATTTTAAAGAAGAGTATTAAATATATACATAGATTGATAAGAAAGATTCTCAGTAGCATTCCAACCTATTTTATTACCACATCATATAATTGTTTTTTTTTCTTTACAGGACAAACAACACTCGCAGATCGGAATCTGTGTTGTTGCCTTTGCCGGCGCTGATTGTTCAGCATTCAATTTGATATATTGCCGGAATTGTTGCTCTTAAACTAACTAATTGAATTTGAGCGAATTTAAATACACAAAACAATATATATATTCGCGGAGAATAAAAGCAACACTTTGAGTAACCCATTAGATAAGGAAACCTTAACAACTAGAAATGATTCCGCTTTGTGGAAAATAAATTTAAAAAGGGGGCTTCCATAATTTTGTCTCAATAATAAGATTATTTTGCTGCAAAGAAACTGAGTTACAAATATGTTTATTAATATACCCCTGATATTTATAATATTTGGATAATCCCCTTAGAAAATCAAGCAAGATGAGATTAATCATTAATAATATTATTATTACAATAATCAATAATAAAATTTCATCATAATAATCGCGACCAGGCTATTTTTAAATATTAATTTCAAAACATGCCACTGGCCGAGAATTTGTTTAATGCCAGATCGCCAACCTCTGCCAAAGTTTATCAGTAGGTTTAGTAGGAAAGTTTTACCAGATCATCAGTTTCTAACCAGACACCTCAGAATCAACACGAGTCGATCTATCTGTTGTAATAGGGAATTGATTTTGAATCACCTAGCAACTACTGATTCACATTCCTCGCCCCAAAAGGAATATAGTAGGTCTCTAATTCAATATGATCTCCTGAGGTAAACAATGAGCCCCTGGCATCAACACTGATAAGGATGCAACATTATTCAATACATTTTCTTATCACTACGCGGGGGGTATGGCATGTGTATATTTATTGTCGTGTGGTAAGCCGTTGAGTGACGATGCTCCGAGTCTTGATGTCTCAAAGCAGTAAACAACATTTACGACTTGGCACAAATACGGATTTCAGCATCCGTTGCATTTTGCAAAAACAATATTAGCAATTGCTGATAAAGGCACATTTCAGACAGAATTTTAAGGTAAATAGAATTAAAACTGCTTGTAAATATGTATTACAAATAAAGGGTAAGGTTAATGGCAAGAAAATGGTGCCTAATTAAGCTTAACTAATAATAAAAAGAGATCATTACTGATAGACACTCACCATAGGTTGTTTCCAGAAAAGCACATAAAGCAGTCCCTTTCGTTGCCAAGGCCTCAGTATTTTTATAATCAAAATAAGATTGTACGGGAAGAGCTGAAACCGAGTCTCAAATACTCTCTGAAATTTAATACAAAAATTATTTAGAAAGTGCTGGAATAGCCCTTAAAGAAATACATACCAAAAAACCAACGTCAGTTTGGAGATGAGATTGAAAAATTGACCTCTCTCTGTGCACAAGAAGCAGGCCAAAAAGTGAGTGGAAAATTCCCAGATGATAAGGAAAACCCCTCACGAAAAATGCTGAAAAATGTTCCCATTCATGTTTCCGTGGAAGATTCGGGGTATCTGCTGGTGCGGCATCTTCTCTGGAGTAGGTTGTATCTTTCCACGTTCGATTTGCGCCAGTCTTTCAGAGATTTGTGCTGTGCGGTCCAACAAACCCATTAAAGATGCCGTCGTTTTGTAAACAGGACTGGTGGGCACCTCAAACAGATAACAGATGAGAGATAATCCGGCGCGTAAACAAGAAATGCACTTCATATTTATGTTTATTTCGGAGTATATTTATTAGCACTGTGTTCGTGATTTATTATTATTATTATTTTCCATGATTCGTAAGTTTTAGGTTGTCAATTTGTCTTGTTTAGCTAATTGCATTTGCAGTTGGTGTTTTTGTCATCAATATTAATTGGCTAGAGTAGCTGTATAATTGCTTAGCTGATAGTTGATTGCGTCTTTCTACTTTGTTTCATTGAAATGATTTTGAAATTTATAGTTTATGGCCAATCTGTTATAGAAATTTATTAGAAACGGTTAGCTAATTTCCGAATTAAAGTAGTAATAATATATGGCAACACAGACTCATTCACTCAAAATATATAGAACAGAAAACTGAGATACAAACTGATGGGGTTAAAAAAGTAAAGGAAAAACTAATCTAATACTGGAGATATTCCGGAAAGTGTATCATGACTTGATTTCGATTGCTTTCCATAGAAATTATATTTTATTATTTCTCTAGAATTTAATCCAAGTCTTGATCGTTTTCAGGAATATTTTCAGGTTGAAAAAAAAGTTTCTAGAATATTTTTAAAGACCGGAAGGGTTTGGAAAAACGCTGGGATGTATCAACCTCTGATTTTCTTTTATGAAGCCACAAAACCGAGCCAACTTTGCTTGCAAAACGGAGAACTTAAAACATATAATTCGAAAATGTTTCAAAAAACCTACAAGCAAACTGAATAATGTTTGAATATCTAATGGGTAATATTTAATAATTTCTCTTGATTTAAGGCATTTGCGGGATTTCAAATGGTTTTAACGTATTCGTGGCAGGGGATTTCTCGGGGAATTCGTGTGCTAGAAGCTGTTATTACCCGGCTAAATCCCCGAATGGATGGTCGACAGATCCCCGCTCGGTTTTATTCTGGTTGGGACGGTTTTTCGCAATGAAAAAGGCACGAATGTGTTCTGTAGGTGTTTTACATATCGTTATTTTTTTTGGTTGTGTGTTATGCGACTGGGCCCCTACTCTTTGAGAATTTCGAGGCAACACAGCTCAATTACTTGTATCATTTTTTAATTTGATTTAAATATATACGAATTTTTAAACTGGTTTGATTGTTATTTATTTTTTGGTTTTTGCTTAAGTTTGCTTTAAAAATGGTGTAAAAAACGCTTACAAACAATTACCCAAAAATAAACTTGAACTGAAATACATTTTCAAAAAAATAACAATTCTTCTTGAAATGCTTTGAGCCCGCTGCACGCGTGTCAGCCGATTCCGGTTTCCACTTATTTGTTCCAAACACTCCCCAGATATTCTCACTTCCGGAAGTGTGAACCAAAAAATGTGATCAACAAAATTTCGGTCGCGTGCAGCGTCATCAATTTGCATTTAATTTTTCTCAAGTGTTTTGATTTTATGTGTCCCTCTGTTCCCGATTTCATTCCTATCAAGTTCTTGTGGAATCGAAATTGATAAAGCTTAGTTTCCATAAAATAATAGAATTAAGTAGATACTGAATATAAAATTGAAGGCTTTAGAAAATTTCAAGAAGTCGAAAAATCTGTCTTTAGGAAATTTTAAGAAATCGAAATGGGGAAATTTAAATCACTAGCGATTTTCAATCATTTGTCAGGGCGTCCAAAAGTATAAAATAATCCTGTATGTGAAATCAGTACACTTTTAGACACATTTTTAAGCTAATTCCAGTCACCACCGTCTATAAATCACTTGTAATAATGCCCAAGAGTACGCAATTCAACAGTAATTATTTCACTTTTAGACGCACTTCACAATGAATAAATATTTCTAGCAATTTGTATTAATACGATGAAATATTAAGCACCTATCAATCACAATTCCACCCAATTTGATTGGAATCAAAATGAGAACAAAGAGATTTATTCGTTATTAAGGGTGTTATCATTTTTTTTCGTAAGTTATAACGGTTGATTTTGTTTTCTTTTCGTTGGTGGCACTGTTTAGAGGCGAGCTTTTCAAAAGCTATATTAAGGACTTGCGACGAGACGAGTGGAGACACATGCGGTGATTATGCGCTGCCGGCCGCCGGATCCCGTGGACACACACCTGGGTGATGCCCACCTTGGCCACGGCCGGGGTCTTAAAGTCAAATAGAGACAGAGTGATAGAGAGAAATAGAGTATTCGTATATATACGTATGTTGATAAGTATTCAGGGGTGCCACAGAAATGTGGCTATGGCTTTTGATAACAATTTGAAAAGGCGTGCAAAAGTAGACACTAACATTATGTACCACACTTCTAAACACCTTTTTAAATTGGTTTCAAATCGAGCGCGATCTCTGTGGCAGCCCTGACTATATGCTAATTGTTTATAATCAAAAACAAGGACTAGTTGCTACAATTTGGTTTTCCTTGATAAAATCAAAGTTGGGTGGGGCAGTATTGTGGCCATCATCGGGGTCAGTGTTGAAATCGATCGGGGCGTTGGAAGTATGATAAGGATTTATGGGGTATGTAAACGTATGCCGTTTTATTGCAACACTCAGAAATTATAAGGTAAATACAAAACTACGTACACACAACACAAAACAAACTAAAAGTATGAAATACAAATACTAAAGGTTTCTACACATATAAACTATTTATACAAAGATTTAAGAACAAAACTCGAAAACAAAAGGTACACAGTCACGCACTCCACGCAGACATACTTAGCTAACGAATAGATATCGCTCTTGAAACTTGATTTGCTTTTGGCTGCTTCAACAAATGTTTTGGGTGGACTTTTTGCATTGATTTGGCGTAACAGAAAACACATACACTTCCTTTTTAGCTTCTCTACTTAAGTACTTAAATGACTTTCAGGCATATATAGCATACACAGTACAATACTTTAGCGTTAATTTTAGGGGGGGAGGATGGTGGATAGTACAGTTCATTGAAGTCTTGAAAAATACAATGCCATTGTTGTTACACACATATATGTATATCTAGAATTGAATATTATCTCGAATATTACACAGATTAATAATTAGAAAAAAACACAAGACGCTCGCACATTATGTGTGTGTTGCCTTGGATTTTAACTTAACGTTACTACAATGTTATACCGTATTTGTTAATTAATTTGTTTTCCTTTATTCCGTAATTTTAGTTGAAGTAGCTGCAATACCCTTCAAGTCTGTTCCAGCGAATTCCTTAAGTGTCCTACGACGCACTTCATTTGCATTCTCTCTATTCTCAATTCAAAATCTTTTTGGTTTTTGATTGGCTTTTAAAAAAGAATTCTTAGTTTTTTGATAGTTTTTTTTTGTTTTTTTTTCTTTAAATTAATCATAAAAATCAGTCAGTCCAACGCCTTTTTTTTTGTTTGTTTGTTGTCTAGTTACTTAGCTTCTTCTTTTGGTTGTGAGTTCTGGGTTTTGTCGGGGATTTCTTAGAGTTCTGCCATTGGTTGGATTTGGAGTTGTGGGTCACTGCTAACCAAGATCTACTCGTACTCTATCGCTCCTCCTGACCTTTCTTCTACTTGCTGCTTTCCGTTTGCTTCTTTTTTTAGAATAATTTACGTCTAGAGATGCCATTTAGGTTTTGGATAGGTTAAAATGTAGTACGTATGTATAATAGATGTGTGTGTGTGGTGTGTGTTGTACAAATAAATTATATATTACCATTACATATGAATATAAATATATATATAATATAACCGATAGATATATGTTTCGTGTTCGTATGCATAGACTACATATATACTGCGTATGCTTTTGGTTTTTGGCTACTTTTTTGATGCTCTTATCAACTAGGAATTCAACTACTACTTCTTTTTGGCCGCCTTTTTCTCGGCCTTGCGTATGGCCTTTTCGCGCTCGCGACGCTCCCGCTCCATGTCCTTGCGCTCCTTCTCGATGTTCGCCTTCAGGTCCTTCAGGCGCTTCTTCAGCCGGTGCTTGTCGTCGCCGCACACACCCAGTGTTTTGAAGTCCTTCGAGTCGAGGGTGAGCAGTGCTCCGCCCTCTACGTTGTGCTCCTTGAAGACGGGAATGTAGCGCTCCAGTTCGATGCCCATCAGCCAGTGGCCCACCTTCAGGCATTGGAGGATAGAATGTATCAATTAATTTGCTGGGAAACAAGCTGAGTAGGCACTCACCTGATCCTTGGTCCACTCGTGAACGGGGCCGCCCTTGTAATTGTAACCGGCAGCCGCCGCCTTGCGATCGGAGAAGCTCGAACTGGATCCGGACAAATCCAGGGTGCGGCTGGGCGAGTAACCGGGGGAGGAGCAGCCGGAGGACATGCTGGTTGGCGAGGGCGGGCCAGTGGTGTGGGCGGACGGCTGTTGCTGCTGCTGATGGAGCTGCTGCTGCCAGGGCACTGTGCCGGGCGGGGAGAGTGATTGGGGAACGACTTGTTTAACTTTGGAATTCGATTCGAAGGAAGAAGGAGCAGGTTTCGTTGTTAGTTTCGCAGCGAGAGATAGAGAGAAGGAGTAGAGAGAAGAGTTGGCGGTTAGTAAGATCGCTGGTGTAGGCTGCGACGCAGAGCACATGGGTTCGGTTAGACATTTAGTAGAGATTATGATTACTTATAGAGAGATATATATATATGGGGCAATGCGGGTGGTAATGTAAACGGATAACAGCTCAGTGAGAACTCTCAAGACCTTGGCATTAATAGATATATATATAAATGGTTATAACAGAATAACATGTTCGATTAGTTTTGGCTTTAAACAGATAAACATATGTACAGATCTGTGGGAGTGTGTGGAATGATGAGCTGATGATGATGATATTGGGCATGATAACTCGACTGTTTCGTTTCTACTAGGGTTAGTCTACGGCCTGATCTGGCTAGAGAGTATCGGAGGATTGTGCTGGCAGGTGGTGGATTGATTTCTTGGTTGGTCATAGTTCACCTTTGGGCTGTGCTTCATTCACCGCCTGGCGGATCTCATTGATCAGCGTCTTGCAGTTGATGGCCGCGGCGCTCTGGCTCTTGTTGATCTCCGTATAATCGTCGCTGGAATGTCGCGAGGATCCATCGCCGAGTCGCCTGCAAAAGGGTCCAAGCAACCGTATAACAGAGTGCTTAACTTTTTATTCCTACAAGTTCTAACATTTAAAATATTCTTTCGGTCTAGTTTCTTACTCTTTGACTTAAAGTGGTAAAAACTCTGTAAATTGTTAACTATTTCATGAGTAAAATAACAAAATTGACTGAAGAACTTATAAAATGTATCAAAACTACACAAAAATGTGGAAAATTCGTTATTTTACCCAATAAATGATCACAAGAAACTCTACTATCACAGAACTGGAACTGAAACCCACCTCTCGCGGTCGGACAGCGCCTGATTGAGCTGATCCGTGAAGCTGGAACCGGGCAGTGGAACCTTGCTGCCGTTGGGCGCCACCCGCCGCCGACTCGGGTACATCCAGCTCTCCGCCGGCTCGTTCTCCGAGAGCTTGTCGTTGCTGCCCAGGATGGAGTCGTACGAGCTATTGAGATCACGATTGCTGCTGCTGGCCGGACCAGTTCCAAAGGTGGTCATGCTGCCGCGATGGAAGTCGTTCAGCCCATTGTTGTCCGCCGGCGATCCCAAAGCGTTCTTGAAGATGCTCGGAATGCTGCTGGTCACCACGGTCTGCTGCGACTGCTGCAGCTGCTGCTGTTGCTGCTGTTGTTGCTGCTGCTGCTGTTGCTTGCTGGGATCCTTGTGGACCTGAGCATACAGCTGGTTAATCTGTGCCTCGCGTGCCGTAGACTGATTGGAAGAGCTGGACGAGGCGGAGGATGTGGAGTTCAGCAGAATGGCTGTGGTAGTGCCCAGATGGCCGTTCGAGGAGGGCGGCGTGCTCACCACCGCTGGCGGCGGATGGTGCTGCAGCAGATTGTTGACATTGGCCAGCAAATGCGAGTTGCCATTGGACAGGCTGATGATGTCGTGGGTGGAGGAGCTGGAAGCCCCAACGCCTGCCAGATTCAGGGCCGAACCCTCGCCCGCCTCCCCTCCGTGCTCTTCCACGTCGTCGTCGTCGGTGTCGTCGAGAGTGCAGTCCGAGCTGCGACTGTTGCTCCTGCTGCGCTTCAGATTGAGATTGCCGTTCGATAGCTGGCCGAGATCGCTGCTGACGGCTCCGTTGGTGTTGCTGCTGCTGGTGCCGTTCGCTGAGGGCAACTGGCGATTGGCTAAACCACCACGGGAGGCTTTTGTTTAACATAAAACCGATTTCGTTTTTGGCAAGGGTGCGAATTTGTGTTTTCAAATTTGTTGCAATATATCATTGATTTTTTGTTGGTGAAGATTTTGTTGTAGTTGTTGGGCAAAAATGAGGGCGCAGCGTGTTGGGCGTGGCGTGGCAGTCACAAATGTACAACGAGCAAAAGAACGTAATACAAAAATGAACGAACGAGAACGAGAACGAGTACGAGAACGAGAACGAGAACGAGAGAACGGCACACACAGAGAGCAAATAAAACGAGAGATATGGGAAAGAAAGAGAATAACAATTAGCACAAAAAGACAATGACATGGAGAGCACAAAAAACAAGAGAATATAGCAAACAAAAGTCGAGGGGAGAGAGCAGTGATTGAAGCTTTAGCTTTAGCCTGAAGTGCAGGTCAAATGCACAAAGAGAACAAAACAGAACAAACACCTTTTTTCAACAAGACTGTCAGAATCTAAAGCTATATTTTGGAGTTTTTACAATTCAAATATACTCGTACTATTCATTACTATACTTAAGACCCTAAACCAATTGTATATTTTGAAAATTAACGTGAGAGTAGAACCTGAACCTGTCATAATGCGTCACTCTGCCTTAATTTCATTTAATATTCTATTAGATGCACTTTTAAAGCCAAACGGACAACTTTAGCTTCTTTATGTGACGTTTACACTGTATGTTTCTATACAATGTTAACATTAATCTTCATAAATATCCAATTATCATTTTTATTAACTTTTTACCTGCTCTTAGATACATTTGCATTAAAAATGTACTAAATTTAATCTCAAAATGTGTCATATAAAAATAACTAAGCTTTACCTTGAAATGCATCATTTCCATATTTTTAAAGAATGTGAATATTCCCTTGAATGAAACTAAATGTAACAGTGGAATCAGGCTATTAAGTGCTAAGATTCCCACTCCAAATATCCGCGTTAAGAGTGTGTTCTACACCATTAATAATAAATGGTTTGAAAAAATAAATATTTTTGAAATGTGAATGTGATTTTATGACTTTAAATTACTAAAATATACTAATATGTTTGGTTTAGTTAATGGGAATTTTAATAATTTAATTGTTGACCCTTTGATACTCATTCTCTCTAAATTTTGACAGTCTCAGTCTCATAGGTAGGTGAAAATATAAGTAATTCAGTAAGATAATATGGCTTGTGCTAGGGACTTACCCAGATCGATCTTCGTCTTGTTCACCGAGTTATCCAGCAGCTCGTGCTGCGGCACAGCCGCATCCAGTTCATCCTTGACCGGAACCTTGCGCTCCACAGTGGCGGTCTTAACACCATCGCCGTCGGGCGAGAGATCAGAGATCTCGGTATCCGACAGCTCCGTTTCCAGTTTGTGGAAGAGCGGCTTAGGAGGCGTTTTGCGCATCATTTGGGGCGTCAGCTTCAAGGTGGCACTATCGTAGGGCAGACCGACAGGGAAACCAGCCTTCCGCTGTGTCTCCTGCAGCTCATGCTCCAGATTGATGACCCGATCCTTGAGCTTCTTCACCAGCGCATTGTACTCGGTGTCCTTCTCCTGGAGCAGCTGCTGGTAGAACTCCTCGCGATGGCACATGTCCAGCTCACGCTGCTGGTACTCTCGCACCAATCGCTTGGCCTTGTTGTACTTCTTGTCCAGCGCCATGTACTGGCCCTGCGACTGCTGCAGCATATTCTGCAGATTGGCCGCCTCCTTTCGGATGTTTCCCAGCTCCCGCTCGCTCTGGCGCAGCCGCTCGCTGAGCAGCTCGTTCTCATTGCCCGTCGTCTCGAGCTTGACCAACTGGGAAGGGTTGGGAAAACATATATTAATATATAATATTATACACTACGCAAATGATTGTGCAATCAATGGATGATGACATGATTGGGTATGGAAATAATAATAAATAAAAACTTCAAAGAAAACAAACCTTTCGCTTTAGATTTTGTATAATCTCTTCCTTGACAAGGCAACCCATTTCGCTCTGGGAAATGATTTAAACGAAATAATAAAAATAGGTAAAATGAAGGCAAATATGTAAAGGAAAAACGGAAATCAATCTGGGTAAAGTTAAATAAACTAGATTAGTGCTTAAAACCCTGAGTATTAGCTCTACTTTACCTACTTCAAATCAAAAATTCACAAATCCAACATTAAACTTCAAACTCAATCAAAAAGTGTTTCGAAAATGTGCTCTACTTTTTGTTTTTAGTATCTAAAATTTCGATTTTCAATTATATATATTTTCAAATCCAATTACCGCTTTGTGCTGCATTTCAAATATTATCCACACACAGATTTTGAAATTCAGCAAAAAAGGAGAGAGAAGAGAGAACACACAAAAACACACACAAGAGTTAAGAGCACGGCTGCAATAGAGAGAGCTTCCTGTCTGTCTGGGGATTCCTTACCTCCTGTAGCAGCCGCTTGAGCGACTCTACCTCCTGCGAATGCGTGGCCTCCACCTCCATGGGATGTTCCACTTGCACGGGACTCGAGGGTCCCTCGCACACACTCGAATTGGCCGAAACGGGTTGGGTAGAGTCCTCGGAATAGTCGAGGGTGCGACGCAGATACTCCTCTTGTTGGCTATGCGATATTATTATTAATTATTATAATTATATTATTATCCAAGAAAACTAACCGCTTCAAGCGCTCTTCCTTCTCGCGATCCGCCTGCAAACTCAGTCGTATGAGCTGTGCTACCTCTGAGTTCTCGGGATCGCGTTCGCGTCCAATTTGGAATTTGACTAGACCGGAAGTATTGCGCAGCACGGAAGCTGCATACGCCTGTGTAACGCCCACAAGACTCTTGCCGTCCACCTCAATGATTTGATCGTTGACCTAAGACCACAAAAGAAACCATTTTAATAGCATTCAAAACTATTTTCTGAATGCAGTTCTCACCTGTATTCGTCCGTCTCTAGCTGCTGCTCCGTTATCGGTAATTGTTTTCACAAAGATTCCAAGTTTCTCTAAGCCAGCATCGGCGCCAACGCCCATACCAATTATACTGAGACCCAAGCCTTCAGGACCCTTCATCAATTCGACGGGGAAGACATGCATCTTCTCCACACGCTTCTCAAGCTCATACTCCGCCGAAGCGGCCACAGGATCAACATCTTCATTCCGGCGATCGTAGTCATTAACGGAGAACGTCGAGTACACGTGGATCGGACCGGAGCTGAAGCGTACCTTGGGATTCTTGCGCACAGTAATGGGCGGATAGGAGCAGTCGTCGTCGTCAAAGTCTAGGAGACCTGCCAATAATCCATTATTTATTAATTACTATTTAGAGTGGAGAGTCAGACCTGAAACTCACCCGGCACTTCCATCCAAAAGTTGCCATCTTCAAAGTAATGCACTCCAGCCTCGACGAGTACCTCCTTGCTCCTCACCGGCGGATATTCCGGTATGTAGTACTGACTGTCGTCTAGCTCGGTGACCCCAGTACTCAGCACAGTTGAATTTGTGGGAGGCTCGGCATCTGCCAGTGAGTACGTGGAGTTGTGCTTGCTGGAGATGATGCTGTCATCGATGGTCGTCGTCTGGTTGAGTGTGGCATCCGATTGCGTGGACTCTACGGACACTATCGACTCGTGCAGCGACTCTCCGCCGGTCACATACGTTTGGTTTAGATCGGAATGTTTAACCTGGAAATCGTAGCCGTTCTCGAGCTCTTCGCGTTGCTGAGCTGCTCCTCCTAGACCTGAGCTGGCTGAGGTGATGAGCAGGTTTTCTAGGCTGCGTTTGGGGGCCTGGAAGAAAAGCATGGTTTATTGTTAGTTTAGCTGTTTAAAAAAGATATTAATCTGTATTACAGGGCTCAAAATCATGGTTCTGGAAATACTATACTAGTTATCCACATAGGATTAAAATTTTTCCACGAGTATGGTCTTTTTTTGTCTTTGCTAAAGTGTTTGTGTATGGAGTGTAGAGCTAATTAAATGTTTTAGGAACATTTTGTGTATATTTTACTTTTACTTTGACATTTATTCCAAATAAATTATATTAATTTCATGAAATGTATATAGACTTGCTCTCATATGAGCATTTTGAGCTCGTTTTCCTTATAAAAGCTCGAAATAGAGTCTATTTAACCAGAGAACTCCCTCGAAATTGGGGAACTCCTCGTTTAGAAAGTCAAATACCAGAATTTTCTAGTCTAATCAAGTTTAGGAGTCACTAGTTGGTCTGTTACCCACCTCAAGGACATCCCTTAGCCACTCGGGCTCGTCGTCGTCGTGCCTCGAGGTGGCTGTAGTGGCCGTTGAAGGTGTTGTGGTCGTGGTCTCAGTCTCTGTGCTATCGGCCTTGACAAAGGTGGCATTCAGAGCTGTAGAGGTGGTGGCTGGACCGTAGCCGACAATGTCCACGGCTTCGACGTCATCCGAGTCCGCGTCATCAGCATCACCATTGGCATCGAACTCGGCACGGGCGTGGTTCTCCTCGTGCTCGTCCTCGTCGTCCCGCTGGTACTCCTCCTGATACTCCTCCTCGTCCTCGTCTTCCTCCTCCTCGACAATAGCGGGGACAGCAGCAATGTGAATGTCGTTGCGCTGCTCCCCGTTGGCTCCTGATTGCGCTGGCGATTGGCCGGACGGAGGCAAATCCTCGATGAGATTCTTGGTGCTGGTCGGCGATGTTGTTGCTGTGGCAACAACAACCGCAGCAACGGCGGCGTTGAGTATTTGCTCAACCTCCTTGGCCTGTTCGTCCGACAGCAGCGACTGTTGTCTGTGGGGAATAAAAATTGCAGGAAAAGTTTAGTATGCGCGCTCGCCGGCTAACTCGCTCGCTCCTCGGGGTGCAGACCAACCTGATTTTGCTTTCCAAAATGCTACGCAGAGACACAGGATGCAGGATGCACGGGACAGGATACAAGAAGCGCAACAATAACAACAACAGGCAATTTACGAGTTACGATAAATATATAAATAAATGAAAGTAAAAACAGAGTGAGAAGAGAATGCTAAGAATTATGAAATATGCAAAGGAAACAGCATGCAAATGCAAATAACATCTTAAATAATTTAAATATATATACCCATACAATACATACAACTACGTGATGCACTTAAAGATTTATAAGCCTCGCGAATATAAATGTAAATAAAATTAAATAGTGCCTATAATAACAGTAATTAAGTGGGTGAGAGAGTCACGGCAGGAGTGGCAGTCGCAGGCGTCGACAAGAGTGTGCAATTAAAATGTAATGCAGTTTTAATTTACACTGCATTCCCACTATACCCAGTGGCGTTGCCAGAGATTTCCAATTTCAATTTCGTCACCTTAAATTGGGTTTTAATTTGTGGTCGCGTTTCGGCGTCCATTTCGATGATTTCGGTTTTGCTAGAGTGTGCGGCTTATCACCAGTTTTATTTAAAGGAATATAGATTTCAGTACCCACATTTTGTAAGCTCCCACGTCTAGCGCACACACACATAGCTCTTCTACTACTAACTGCGATCGATCACAGGAAACACATGAGACCGCATACATTTAAAAATTTATATATAAGTTTAAGAAGTGTACGCTAAAGTTAAAGCTATAGTTTGGAAGATATAGTTTTGGAATAAGTAGTTCTATTTATATCATCGATGCTTCCAGGAAAATTAATTATAATATTTTTCATTTTAATTATACATTTTTTAAGAACAACTGTGGCCATTTCGCACTTTGTAATCGAAATATTTCTAAAGATTTGAAGATTTATTTAGGAAACTTTAAGCCAGCACAATTTTCCTTCGTTATCAGCTATCGTTATCAATAGAAATAAGCTCCCACCTCTAGCGCAAACACACATAGCTTTCTACCACAATTAATTGTAATATATATAACAACTTAATTAAGAATCCAGGTTTGAATAAATAACATTAAACTAAATTGTCCATACTCCAAAAAGACATACTGTAATTATTAAAAACTTATATATTTTTATGCTAAAAAATCCCCTTTTCAAATATTTATTTTTTTTATAAAATACCTCTCACAGGACACTCCTTAATTACACATAATAATAATAATAATAAAGTAAACTGGGGGATGTGAAATGCAGTGCAGCCCCGCAAAAGTACCCAATGCCAAATTAAACATGCACGCTTACACGAGCACGTAGCCCCCGAGCGTACGGGGGAAATCAGCAGGGAAAGGCGAAGGAAAACTGCGAGGAAAGGCGGGAAAATGATAGGGTGTAAAGTTATGTCGCATACGCCGTGTTGCACACGCAATGACACCTGAAGTGAGCAGAAGGCAGGGCAGAGGACAGGTAGCACAGGCCCAGCACACAAGCACAGGTAGACAGTTGTCAGTTGTTTTCTGGGTGCATTTAACGTTTAAGTGTTTGTCACTCTCACTTGTGCGTGACGTCACGTGTAAGGTAAGGATATCTCGCTCTAGCAGTGTTTGTTAATTACTGCCAACAATTGCCAGTGAAAACTACAACGACAGCGTCAACGAGAATGAGTACGACACGGTGAGAAAATGTCATTGAAAGGGTCATTAATTCGGCTATTTAACCTGTTATTAAAAAGGTGTTAAGTATTGTTAAGTATTTGGAAATTTCTATAAGCTATTTTGGATTTTTATATACTTAAAAGAGAGTTCTAAGCCTAAGAACCTTTGCAAAGGGTCTTATAATTTTAGTCAGAGGAAGAAATAGGCAAGGACAACATCAACAGACGAGTTGATCTAGTCTTATTCATCTGTCCCTCCCTCCTACTATCAGTTTCTACGTAAATTACTCTCAGTTATAGAGCTAACTGAATGATACAATCCCAAAAGTCCTCATTCTATTGCAGGTATAAGTCGAAACTGGTGGGATGAGATGAATATATAATAAAGCTGTCATAGGTATGATCGGTTAATAATAAAATAATTGATAATAATATAATTAATATTAAATATACGGTTCTTTTTGACTGGAAAAGTTCCTTTCCACTTTATTTATTAATTATTACTATTGAAACAATTAAACTTAGTTTCATCATCTTTTTAGACAACTAAAATATCACTACTTAGGTAAGGAATCTCCCCTTTTCCCTCAGTGTAGCGCAGAATGTAGCTAATCATTGAAAATTACACACACAAAGAGGGAGAGAGACTTAGTTGTTGTAAGTGGTTGATTATGTTGTTGATAATGAGAGCCAAGTGGCAGACACTGGAGGCAACAACAAACAACAGTCGGGCAAAGGCCCAAAGTGGCACTCCTCCTCCCTGGCCACCATGGCCTCCCCGCCGCTCTCCATTTCCCCCTCAGGTGCTGCTGCTGTGTGCCATGCATTTAAATGAGTTTTCCCGGGCAGCGCATTTATGTAACTGCAATCGCAATTGGCATTTTCACACGCAGCCCATCAGACTGTAATTAGCTGGGTTCCCAAAACAAAAAGAACACATTGCAAATATCGCTGACAGAAGGCTGAAGCCAATTTTCTATTTTTCGCGAGTGGCCAATGGAAAACATTTGGAGTTTAGGCAATAATGCCAAACCGCAATACTTTAGAGCCGGCAATAAAATGCAATTAAACAATTAGCCAGCGATTTGCCACGAAATCTGTATTTCTATTTCTATTTCTCCATGCTGTGACCACTCTTCACAGGAAAAACAAACGAGTCAACGGAAAAACAATTGAAATTGGCAAAACAGAAATGGAAAACTTATTCAGGGGATGGATGTTAGTTGAAATTGAAAACTTATTCCGGGGTTCGAGGGCTAAGCCGCTTAGGGAATGGGATTTTGACCAGAGGAAATGGATATGGCAGCAGGGCAGTCTGAAAACTATTTAAATAATATTTATTGCTCAAAGTCCGTTGAATGACAACTTGACATGGCTAATAGTTGGCCTTCTCTCAATCCCTCTCTACCTTTTCCGGATGCAGCTTTTATGCACAGCCAAAAAGAATTAGCATACAGTTATGGTTTTATAATTAAAATAAAAATAACACGCTAACCGTTTAATTGCTGCGAGAATGTGGAACACACGCAACACACACACACACACACACACACACCTCAGCAGGTCGTCGCCTGAGGCGAGAACGCAGCACAGTTGCATGCATAACCAAAAAATATTACGCATACGTCGCGTGTGACGAGAAACAACGATGACAAAGTTCTATCGTCGTCGTTGGCGGCGGGAAAATAATTACGAGCGAACTTTAACGATATTTAAATACAACACATATGGAAAGCAGGGGGGAAAACGGGTAGAAAAATGCCAAAGACAAATGCAATTATGCGGCGGCGGGAATTCTCCGTTTGTCCCGAACAAACAAAGGCAAAGCAAAACCCAGACCAGCGCAGAAAGGGAAAGCGCTTTCTGTTGCCTATTTATTGGAGCACAAGTTGATTAGGACAGCCACACCATATGGAAATGCCATAAAAGGGTGTGTGCGAGTGTGCGAGTGTGGGAGAGCCGCAAACAAGGTCAGTCTGCCTGCGCTTATTGTTTCGTCATACATTTTTAATTAATTTAAATAACAACGACGGCCGCAAGGAAGCCACAATGCAAAAAGCAAATGCAAAAGCAAAAGCCTTGCCCCACTAAAAGAGCGGTATTCGAGCTCACTCAAGAGCGGAGCTGAGTCGGGCTAACTCTCTTTGCTCTCTCCGGAGTGAGTCTCGCTCGCTCGCTCGCCTTTTTGGCCATGGCCCACAATGACGTCATGTGCTAGCCTTCTTCCATTGTTGTGATAAATTTAACAGAATTTATGTTTAGTCATTCGAGAGTTTTACAGCAGTCGAGGCGGAGCAGCGTTTTCGTTTATTAATAGCTGTTGGCTTGGATTAGAGAACCGGAGTCCATCCTCCGTTCGTCCAAGCCATCCATTCATTCAGTCCAGCACTTTTCAAAGTCACTTGTGTTTGGCGGCGGCGTGGAAATTGTAGAGCAATTTTTGGGCCTGGCTGAACCCAGCACACCAGCACACAGTCGACGATAAAAACCAAGTCAAGGTGAGGCTATGACGCTGATAATGCGAGGAATATAGGTTATAGTTGGGAGTATATAACCAAAATTGGCTATTAATTGGGTTACCTAGGCCAATCGAATTACAATTTCATTAATACTGATAGTTTAGGTGGCGAGGCAGTGCTTCTATGTTTTTCACACATTATTTTTAAACAAAAATTGTGCGAAAAACGAACTTAAAATAGATTGAAAGTGGTATAATATTTGTTTTTAATTTTTTTAAAGCGTACATACTGATGGTATCCTGACCAGCTACTTTTAAAAAGTGATATTAAACTGTCTATGTATTTATGAAGTTTATTTTACTGCACATGCACTTAAAAATACACTTAAAAACACACTTTTTTAAATTGAATTTCACCCAGAGTGGATGGATTTAAAGACCTTAAATCACAAGCCTTTCCCAACACACAGCTATCCATATAATTACCGTTTCAGAACCCACTTCAGTCAACATAATTGATTCAATGATCATAATAATAAAGATAATTATCAGGGAAATTCAGACAACAATTGTTAAATCTGTCTCTGCAAATTGTTTTGGCTGGTGTCACTTGTATTATTTGTGATTTATTTGCATAAATTGGCGGCCATATATCCCGGGGTTAACCCGTTTAGCTCTTAATCATATGCAATGGCCAAATTGAATGCTGGCTCCGAGAGAGAGAGAGTGAGAGTGAGAGAGAGCGGAGCTATGAAAATTGAAAAACCCATTTTATCATGGCAAACACGTACGTGTGTGCACAACACAAATTCCACAGCCATCAGGGGAGGCAGTAGGTGACAGGGAACAGAAACAACAATCAGTCGGGGGAACAATATTTACTGCGTGCGCACCAAAGTATGCAGCAAGGAAAAATCACAAGCGCAGGATAACGAACGACAAAGGACACATGCATGCAGGAGGAATCATGGGGCGGAATCGGGAAATTCGAACGATGACAATGTTGAAAATGACAACTTGGCAACAATTATATTCGAGAGGCGAAAGTGTGTGTGTGCCCGCATATGAACAAGAAATGGAAACAACAATGTCAACAGGATCAACAACAAGCAGCAGCAGCAGCAGGAGCAGGCGGCAGGCAGCACATGCTGAGCAGGGTCAGCATGGCGTATGAGCAATGTTCAATTGAAAACTCATTCGATTCCAAGTGGCATGACAATACGACAATTCGATAAACTGTTCCATCGTCTGCAATCCACTGAGAGGGAAATTGAGGTAATTAAACGCTCGAAGAATCACCGAGGGAAAAGTGAAAATAATATAAAAACTTTGCCTCCTTTAATCAGCTCGTCGCAGCCAACTTGACGACACTATTTTTCCGGACCATCCAGAGCGCGGAGTGCCAGAGGCAAACTACTTAAGTGCTCTGCATACACAAATATGTACAGAAACTATACAGAAACCGTACTGAAACTGTTCCTTAAATATAATTTTTGGCACAACTTGGCCACCTCTTCTGCGCGAGTATAAAAAATTCCATAACTTGCGACTAAAATTGGAAACTTTTGCCAGAACTTTCGCTGCACAATATCGTGAAGTAGAGTTAAGTGAATGCCACACTTCCAGGCAATCACCGTGGGTTGTGTGTGTGTGTGTGTATAAAAAAGGAGCACGAAGAGGATATGAAACCGAGAGACTTCACCTATTTATCTTTATCGCCACGGCTTTATCTGTGAATTAGCTGAAACTCACATAGCAGCACTGCGGCGATAAATTCCAGTATTTGCCTCAAACTGAAACTTATGCGAGAGCGACTCTAGAAGTAAACAGGACTCGTCGCAGGACGAGAGAACTGAACTGAAAACAAAACAACAGAGCTAAAGGTGCTGTGTGTCCCTCCATAAGCTCGCAGTTAGAGAGCTGCTTTTATATATCGAAGAGCAGGAAGTAGGGGGAAGCATTAGTGGACTCAAACGTTGGAGGAATCGCTAAAGGCGAGAAATGCAACTGCAAAATGTGACAAGTCGAAAGGGAAGACACCCTTGTCGGGGAAAGGTAAAAGAGATTAGTTCTTGCTTTTTTACTTTCTTATTTTCTCTATTTGAAGTGAAAGTTCTTTAGGCGATATCGAGCCAACCGTCTTGAAACAATGTTATAGGTGAAGTAGGCACTGACGAACGTTTTCTCTCTTTTATTATCTTCAGGTAAGTTTTGGCCATAAATTAAGTTGTAAGTTAACCAGTTACTTTCTAAACATAAATGGATACGGAACTTCTTTATCGCAACGTAACGTTTTTAACCTTCCTCACTATGTAACTATTATATATGTATATATCGAGCTATAAATAGAATAGTCTCCATTTCTTAGGATTTCTCTGACTTCTCAAATAAATATGTTTAGTGATTTGGAAATTATTAAAACTCCCCAAAACTTAAATAAATTAAAAGAACCTATTGAAGTAGTTCCCTAAAAAGATCAATGCCCAAAGTGAAAAACTTCTCCCACACAAACCCACTTAAAAATGCATAATTTCCATCTAACTTCCCACTCGAAAGGTAGAGTATCTCAAGAACTATTGAAATAAATACCAACAAATGGGCCAAAGCGTCATTCGTGCTCCATTTCCAAGTTGCCTTCAAAAACTTTTGCGTTGCACTTGCAGCAGCAGCAGCACACTTCCTTTCGCCACCCAAGCCCCCCATTTTTGTTGCCATTTTCTGTTGCAATTGAGGGTTGGAAATAAAAATAAAATAAATATACTCACAGAAAAAAAGAAAGAAAACAAAACAAAAATAAAGGGGGCTGGACACGGGGCGTGCGATAAGCCAAGCACACAAATAAGATTACAACGCCCGAGCAAAGCAGGAGCTGGAAAACAATAATAAAAAAGCAAGAAATGCTACCACTAAAAACGCGAAACCAAAAACTTTTTTAAATGCAGTCAAAAGCAAAAGTTCAACGCTAACCAACAAAAAAGCGAAGCGGAACCGAAATGAAAATAGAAGGCAAAGTTGCCACCGCCTAAAACAAGGATTATAAAAAAGAGTAATGATTGAGAAAGCGCGAACAGTGGAAAGTTGCAGTGCGAGAAGCCAGTGAAAAAATTCGTAAGAAAAAAAAATAAAAAACTGCAAAGAGAGCAAGTTAACTAGAAAATGGCCAGCGGCTAGAGTCATCCAAAAAAATGTAAGGCAACAGGAGCAAGAAAGTTAACCACCTCCAATCAGTTACAGTGCCACCATCAATCAAAGAACTGAGATAGAAAAGTATTCATAAGATTGATAAGATTCTACAGTCTAAAATATATTTTTTAGAAGTAATTTTAGCCTTCTTATCATAGAAATAATTTCGAAGTTAAGAAGATATGATTCTTTAACAAAAAGCTCTAAAAAGTATGCAATATAAATATGGTTAGGCAAATAACAGGTCTTTAAGCGGTTTTAAATATGAATAAAGCTTTTCTAGATTAATATTTAGAAAGTTACTTGATTTTTAAGGCTTCTTTATCCACTGTATTCTAAATATTATTCTTATCCTTTCCGCCATTTCTTTATAAATTTTATTATTCGCTGATTTTTGTCCAACTGTGGCTAAGAAGTACCCAAGTACCCTGCAATTACATAGGCCAATGGCGAAAAGTGTCCACAATTGACCAGCAAATTGCCCGAAAATGTCTCCTCCCGCTCTCCCAACCTAAGAGATAGAGGGAAAGGATAAGAAAGTAGAGTGCAGGACTCGTGTCAAGGACAAACGTTTTGGGAACGCCAAGCTCAGCTGGGCAGGCTGCCAAAAAGAAGAAAAAAAGAAAAAGGAAAAAAAAATACGAGAGAAGGCACAAAAGCCGAGGCTCCTGTTGAGCCCCGCAAACATTTTGGCTGAAAGATAAATGAGAGTTGGACTCGCAGCTGGCTCGACTTTTGGCCAAGGACGACAAGGACATCATCAACACATGGCCCTGCTGCAATTTATGTAAATTGCGGACTGCCAGTTGGGCGAGCGAGCTGAATGCCAAAAGGCGAGAGTCCGAGAACCGAGTCCCAGAGTCCGAGAGCGGAAATCAGGAATCAGAAAGCGGAGCGTTAAGCAATTGCCACTTGCGAGAAACGCTGAGAATGTAGGATTTTCCTGGACCTTCTCTGTATATATGTTTTTTTCAGCCCTTTCCAGCTGGTCTGAAAATGAATTTAAATTTCCATTTTCCATTCGAAAGCTTATTCCCCGGGGGGCTGGACATCAAGTTTTTCAATTAGTTGACCAACTTGCACTCTGTCCGCTTGCAGGCAAATTTCCCCCATTTTTTGTTTCGAGCCTGCAAAGTTATGCATTTTATTCCAGTTTACTCCACATTTTAGCTTATGTGAACGCTCCGTGGCGGCCGCAGATACAATCTCAGCCCTTTGAGCCCCCAAGTTATGTTAATTGTAAGGGGAGTAATAATCATTATGGGTAAGTTGTGCAGCAAATACGAGGGGTCCTGAATGTAAATAGGGAAGGGGTTTTGAATTTGCTTTCTTCTCGAAGGGTTCTCTCATGAAAAGAGGGGAAAGTGCGGCGTGCACTAAAAGGGGACCTTTAAATTTAAGCAACATTTACGAGTAACGAGGGTCGGATCTTAAGGGTTTCTTTTATATCAATAATTTGTCCATTTAATTCTATAGAATAGGGTTTATAATTGGAAACTTAAATAACTTATGGACTCTTTATACTAGTTTCAATATAAAAAGTATACCTTTTTATACTTTTAATTATATTTGGCGAAAATCCAATGCTTCAACAATGATTACCATTTGTTCTTAGCTAGAAGACGTTGGGAATTTAAGAGCCACTCAAATGGTAAGCTCCTGATCTCTATTTTATTATAGCTTCTAACAACTATTACCTCACAATCTATAAAAATAAATAAGAAAAGGTATATTTATGAGTTAAAATTTTCAATTTAACAGTCCTTGACTCCCCTAATCCCACATTAACTTATTTTCCACTGCAGTCACTCTAATTATATGAAAGAGAGACACTTCTTTTACAATTTAACTAAGCACAGAGACCACTGGCACAATGCACTCTTATGGGGCCCCTATTCATTTCCATTTCCCCGCTGGAAAAGCGCCCTCCCCACCCCGCACACCAGCCCTCTGTGTGGCTTAAGTCGCCGCCGCAATTTAAATAAGCTTAAAAGCGCAGCCAAGACTAAAAGCGAACTTGACTGAAATGCATTTGTCCCTCGCCGCTCTCTATTTTTTCCTATCAAAAAAAAAAAAGAGGGAAAAGCGAGAAAACCCAGGGTAGAGAGGGGGAAAAGCGGAGGTTCGGGGGCGTCAGCATATTGAATGCCAAATGAGCGATTAGCACTTGTCGCCCCTGTGTGTTGATGCCTTTGGCAATGTCTGCCAGGATGTTGACGATGATGAAGGAGCTGCTGCTGCGTGTTTGTTGGTTTTTTGTGATTGCGCTTAAATTACACTTAACACAAATTCCATTTGAATAAACTAGACTGGAATGCATAATGTGGCCAAGGGACACCGCAGCAGCTTGCGCATAATCAGTGAAAAAAACTCATTAAAATTGTTTAATGAGAAAAGTGGCACTTTAAGTGCATTTTTAGTGTGAAGCCAGAGTCATTGGGGATTTATGTGATTAAAAGCTAATCACAAAATGTATAGTATCTCTGCTTTGTATTTATCTAAAATATGCAATCAAATTCCGCGGTTTATCATATTTATTAGCCACTGATTATGTATAAATCAGGTTAAGTGAGGTAGATTTTGTTTGATGGAAAACTATTTCGAACTAATAGGTTTATGTTTAGCATAATTATTTATGAGAGAATATATTAAATACCCATTTGGGCGCCATTTCGAATTAAATTCTCCCTGAGAACTAAGAGACTTAACCTTCGTTGAATACCAATTTCTCAGCAGGCCTAAACTAATTTAGAATGCAAGGACAAAAAGCCCTTTAAACTGACTAAAAACCTTGGTGCCAAATTGCCGAATTAGTGTAATTAACGCTGTAATCGCCTTCGAGTGCTGGAAACCAGTTGACAAGTGGACCACAAAAGCCTCAAATGCAATATCTTTGAAATGCATTCGATGTCCAACCACAAAAGCGTCCAATCAACTGCTGCCGGCAAACAAATCATCACCAGGAAACGCTTCTCTCCCCTCCACTGGCCAAATGTCCCATTAATACATGTGCAGGGGGAGTTGTTAATGGTGAAATGGGGGGAAAACTGAGAGTTCGAGGAGTGTAAGCTCATTGACAGGCCTCGGACTGGCACGGAGCAGAAACTGAAACTGGCCACTAACGAGGCTCCCGTGTGCGATTCCCGGGCACACGACAGTTGTCTAATTAAAAGCCAACAAGGCACTGATAATGCCAGCCATAAGGAGCACCGGATATGTACCCGCAATGACAGCCGTTCATCATCATCATTGAGTGCAGGAAAATGTCATCAGCAGGGACAAAAAAATATAGGGTTTCCTTTAAAGGCAGTTATTGATCATATTTCTATGAGCTCCCTATATTTCTGCAATTTTAGGGTCTCAAAAAAGTGTTTATGGAATACATAATAAAATTAAAACAGAATTATTCTGAAGCTGATTTACTTTTTGATAATTTGTCTTATTTTTAGACCCCTAAAAAATATAGGGCTTCGATATACTTTGCCTTTTCTATTTAAATCACATAAAAGCTTCTTGTAATATTTAAATTCAATGTAAATAATTTATTTTTTATCACTTTTCTTATTTCTAGACCCCTAAGAAACCATAGGCCTTTGCCTATTCTACTTAAATAACTTTAAAGCTTCTTGTAATATTTAAATTCAATGGAATTAGTTTACTGTTTGAATATTATTCTTATTTTTAGATACCTAAAAAACCATAGGGCTTTGTATAGCTTGTCTTCTCTATTTAAATCTTTAAAAAGCTTCTTCTAATATTTAAATTTAATGGAAATAATATACTGTTTGAATATTTTTTTTATTTTTACACCCCTGAAATCCATAGGGCTTTGCCTCTTTTTATTTAAATCACTAAAAATGTTATTGAAATATTTAAATTCAATGAAAATAATCTACTAATTGAACTCTATTTTAATTTTTGATCCCAAAAAACTATAGAGCTTCGATAAACTTAACCTTTTCTATTTAACTCACTTAAAAGCTTATTTTAATATTTAAATTCAATGGAAATTGAAGAAAAATCACGGCCTGACGACTTCTCTGAAATCAAAAGCAATAAAAATCTTCACGACTTCCGTGTATAATCATCACATGCACGAATGTGGCAGTGAAAATGTCACCAGTCGAGGTGAAAATGAAGAAACCAAAATGAAAACGAAGCAGCATTGGCAGCGGACATAAAATATTGATAATAATATGTTTCCACCTACCGAAAAAGACGCGGGGGGCAATGGATGTTGACACTTCCTTCGCTCTTTCTCAGTCCGCTCCGGTCTTAAAGTTTAATTAAAACTGATTTCCTCAACTCGAGAGCACGAAAATGTTAATTAAAACGATGTTCGGCGCGGAGAGATTGCCTCACACACATTTCGTGCGTTTTTCCTTTTGTCAGCTTTATTTTTGCAGCGGAAAAACGGATTTCATTTCGCGCGCGTGGAATTTTCCCCGTTTTCGCCTCTTTACTTATTTTTTCGATTTTCGGTTTTTGGGTTTTTGGCCTTTCTATTTTCGGTTTTCGGCAGCGTAACAATTTTCCAGCCAAGCGACAGGATGAACGAGCGGCGGGCATGTGATTCGTGTCGAGTGGCAGCGACAACTGCAGGACAAAACTGCACAGGACACACGCAGAAAGCCGAGTGGAAAATGCACGCAAGCGGGCGAGCCAGAGCCAGAGCGAGAGAGAGCGAGCGCCGAAGCCGAGTGGAAAATCGAAGGCTCTCCCTGGGAGTTTTCACTCCAAGTTGAGCTCAGCTTTTCGTGTGCAAGTGAAAAGGCCAACAAAGAGGGCTCGCGCCCGACTAATTGACGTATGCAGCGGGCGAAAGGCACACGGCACACACATACGACGAGCTGGCGCTGGCGGTTTATTGGCAAAAGAAACCACGGTTAAGAGTAATTTTTTCCGCGGCTAAAACGAAATTGGTTATTTGCGTGTTAAAGGCTGAAATTCCAGGGCCAGGACAGCGACTACGAACGTAATTCCGGGTAATGGCTCATAATAAATTGCCCAAAAACAAAGGCGTCGAAGAACGAGCTTAAATAAGCGCAAAATGGCGAGCTCTATAAAAAACTATAACGATTGAAATGGGTACGTCTCTGGGCGAAGGTGGGGAAATCGGTTGAAAATTGCATTTTAATACTGCCAGGAGCAGGAGCAGGGGAATCGTGTGAGGTTCCCTGCCCTGACAGTCCTTCTCCTCCACGGCGTACAC
The DNA here is from genome assembly GCA_008042775.1 of Drosophila pectinifera. NCBI lineage: Eukaryota > Metazoa > Arthropoda > Insecta > Diptera > Drosophilidae > Drosophila > Drosophila pectinifera. Next base: position 43,121 of record VNKC01001945.1, read on the forward strand.
ACAATAAATCAATGGCAAGTCAATTCTGGGGGAGCAGCCACGGAATCGCTCGCATAAAGCCAGGCCAAGAATAAATGACTTCGAAAATCTAGATACTTAAAGCCCCCCAACACAAAAACCCTTTAAATGTAAAAATAACATAAAAGTTCACCTGCAAACTGGCTGTCAGTGGTGGCAAATGGAAACCATATTAAAGGGTCAAGAAAAGGTCTATACAGGTGATCGTTTTTTATTATTATTTATAATCAAAGAAATTGTAAGTGTGTTTGCAATGTTTTCTCTTCGAAAAAATACATTATAAAGCCTCTTTTCCATCACTGCCAAATCTAAGATAGTTTCCGGGTCACAAAATCCTCCGAAGCCCTATGGCCTGCACTGACTTCAGTGAACTAAAGACATTAAATTGATGACTTAAAGACCAGAGCCAGTTCGGTGGCTGTTTTCGCATAGTTACACTAGTTTGGCAGCTCGGCTTTGACCAACTACTAGGATGTACAAAGGGAAGGACTCACAAGAAGCTATCGTGACTCTCGGACTCGCCTCATTCCTCCGGAGCCAATACTTCCGGGCAGAGGCACAGTCTGAGGCGGAACTGACTTGGGTAGGACATCGGGATGATGGCAACTGGTGAGAGTGCATCAGCAGTTGACAAGCGACAGATTAGCTTACAATTACAACAAAACTGGCGCTTAAAGGTGGCAAAGCCGATGATGAATAGCGAAACTCTGAGGAGTCCACACACAAGGCAGAGGATGTGGAAAATGTAAATATTTGCTCAGTATGTGAGCTCATTCACTGGCTCCGACCCCGACCCCGACCCCGGATCAAGGCGAAAAGGGATTGGCTGCTGCTCCGTATCAGAGTCTGAGATTGAATACCTTGGGATTTAATTTAAACTATTGGCTAGATATAATAAATAATATGCTAATGAGATGGTGGCTTGAATGTCAACAAAGAGAGAAGCGCTACTAATGACTACTGATTAACGAGGGAAGCTCCAGAGCTTGAATGTGAATATAAAGTATATAATTGCTAACAATAAAAGCTTAATTAAAAAGGGTTAATCGAATAGTAAGATAAATGTAGATTTATCTTAGAGATTCAGAGTTTAATTGACTTGAAGTCTTCGGTCTTGGAGGTTTCTTTTATAGAATTTATAAATTTCTTTCGTTAAAAGAATTCAGAAGAAATTAAATCAAGGAAGCTTTATAAATAAGATAAAAATGCTACATGCACTACCTTAGATTCAATAATAATTATAACAAGACATAGAGAACTTATTTAGGTTCCTATTTTTACTTTTAAACAACAATTTGCATATTTCTACTTGTAAAAAATAATTAAAAAGCTTATAATAAATAGCAGGACAAATACATGCTTACAAAATAAATGCAGCAAACAGGAAATAATATACATAAAATAGTTAGAAATACTTTCACTCACCTTGAGCTCAACAGTCGTTCGGCCTCGGCGGCGGTCATGGCATCCGGCAGGCTATCCTCCCGAGGAATGGCCGCAGCTGGAGCAGCGCTGGCAGCCACAGTGTGCTTCACATGAACTTTGCTGACCACCTCATCGACCACGTCGTCGATCAGCTCCACGTCCAGTATGTCGCTGCCCTTCAAGTGATTGAGTATATCCTCCTCATCCTCGCCGGCGCTGGTGTCCGCATACTCCAGGTCCTGCAGCTCCAGCGCGCCCTGTGCGGGCACACGACGTTCGGGCAGAATGGGAGCCTCCTCTTCCTCCTCGCACTCAAGCACCTCCACATACTCCACGGCCAGGTGCTCGTCCTCCTCCTCGTCCTCCTGGAGACCCAGCTCATCCTCTTCGTGCGCATCAATAGAGGCTATGGGAGCAATGCCCTTGACCAGAGCCGATCTGGCTGGAGAAATGGGTGGCGTCGACTTGCCACTGCCCACACTCTGCTCCTGGTTGCTGCTATTGCGCCGTCTTATAGGCGAAACGACGCCAACGGGCGGTGAACTATAGACCCCGCGATGCAGAGGAGATCCCTCCACGCTCGAGGTAGTCGGCGATTGTTGCAGGTGAACGGAACGCGAGGGGGCCACTGGCTGCTGCTGGCAGGCATCCGGCACATCGGTCTTGATGATGGCGTACACCGTGCTGGACTCCTGGCCAAAGCCATTGGCTCCGTGGAACTTTCGCTGCATGTCCGTGACCTTGGCCGTGTCGTACAGCTCCGCCTCCGATCCGTAGACCTCGCGGCTCTCGCTGCCGTCGGGATTGAGGCGATAGCCCACGTCGACGTAGTTCAGGCTGTGGGGCAGCTCCGACTCCGTCTGGTCGTACGCTGGCTGCAGCTTGGCCTTCAGCTCCGGCGTGCTCTCGTTGAAGCCACCCTCGTCCTGGCTGGTGGTCGAAATAATGCTGGGCGGCCGTTGGCCAAGACCGGCGGCTGGCATATTGACCGTAATGCTGCTCCGCTTGTTGGCCACCAGTCGCTGCGGTGATCCGGTGGCGGAGCCCGGAATGGAATGTTGCTGCTGCTGCTGTTGGGCGCTGGCCGATGCGGGAGATTCGTCCACAGATTTGCGACCTGTAAGTAGAGCGGAAAGAGAAGTTAAATTAAAATAGTAACCAATATTAGGGATGTTACGGATGGAACAAGTATGCTCATCAGTATTCATATCATTTGCTAGTAAGATTAGTAAGGTTATTATATTGTTTTTATGGTGCTATATATAGTCTTCTAAATATTTACTAGCTAAGTAATTTTGGGTCATCCAATGAATGTTTCAAATGATACACGAATCCTATTCAGTACCCTAATTGGTAGCCTTTGTGCTTTGAAGTTATTTTTAAAGTATTTTGTATATAAAAATATATACTATCTGAGTAATTCTACGCCATTTTACAGATATTTCAAATGTTGCAAGTACTTTCGTCAGTGCCTTTATCTCTACTTATTGCTACCACACTATGTGAACACTTTTTTGTAAGATTCTAAGTAAGACTATAACAAGATAAGATTTCCTGTCAATCTTGCCACGTATAATCTCAGAATTAAGTTTACTAAAACCATTACACAATTTTATTTGTCCTTCTGTAAAATATATACCAAGAACTGTATCAATGTGGCAGCTCAACGCCCTCCTCGCTCAGCATCCTGATGAGATCCTTTTGCATATTGAGCAGCAGATACAAACGCTCAGACTTCGGATCCTTGCCCATATGTGACGCCCAATCAGATTCCTCATCCTTGTGCTTCTCGGAGAACTCCCTATATCGCCTAAGTTCCATCTCCAGGTACTCATTCCACTCCAGATCCGCAGCGCCACTCAACTCTCTCTTGATGAGTTTCATCAATTTGATCATATCCTCCCGGACAGCCTCAGGCTCCTTCGGGCTGTCCTTTCTCATAAAGGAATTGCCCTTCTTCGGGGTGTCTGATTTCAAAAAGGAGTTGCCTTTTGCATTCCTGGGCGACAGTCGAGGTGGCGAGGACTGGGAGCGACTACGACTACCACATGATGAGGAGTTAAGCGGGCAATATGAGTCCCTTTTGTTGGCCAATTTCTGTTTAGAAAATTCGTCATCGGTAGTGCCCTCAATGGGGGACCTAGGAGATGAAGTTCCGCCAGGATTACGATGATGGGAGCAGCAGGAGGATTCCCTATTCGGACCACCACAATGGCAGGGGGGTCGAGGAGATGAGCTCAAGCTTTTGCTACAGCAGGGTTCATTGCATTTATGCCCGAGGGATCCCTGCATCAAAGCCGTACAGGCCAGGGTCATGGGGTCCAGAGTGTGCCTCCTGTCCGGAGTTCTCTCCTCAGCGAAGTTCACCCAGACCAGCACCTCTGGCGGCTTCTCCCTGAAGATCCCCGTCAGCTGCTTTCGGTTCAGGCAGACGATCAAGTGACTCATATAGGCGTTCCGCATGCGCAGATCAAAAAGCGAGTTGCAACGCAAAGTGATCAGCTTTTCGAGCCACATACAAGCCAGACCCAGCTCCTGCGATTCCCCGCAGAAAACCTCATCGGGCTGCGGCGAGCAGTCCATCATCACGACGAAGTCATTGGAGAGCAGGGTGCTGTTCTCGTCATGCTCCTCCAAGTGGGTTACGCTGTTCCTTCTTCCACTTACGGGCGCCTGATGGACAGGCGCCTTCTGGACAGGCTCCTCATTCTTCCGGTATTTCGGTTGACTTCCGGTCCTCCGGCCTCCTTCGTAGTAGGTCTGCAGCAAACTGGTCTGGCTCTCTCTCTCTCCCTTTCTCTTCTCAGCAGCAGCCATCATGTATTAACTATATTTATCTGGCATTAATTAATTTTGTTCTGAGCATAATTTTGTCCAAAAATGTCACAGGTTGCTTCACAGGCTGATTCACCACAGCAGGAAAATCTAAATATTTTGACACTTTCAATGAATTGTTTAATTAATCGTTCCCGCCATTAATTTCTATATCCCTAATTTATTTATTTATACACAAATTGGCCAGGGAAGGGGACGAGTGAATGCTTGAATGCCTTAGAGCTAATCGCAAAGTTCCATTTATTTTTGTTGGCACTTTTTTGCTGGCTATTTTCGGGGCAGAAGCTAAAGCTGTCAACGCACGAAATAGATATAGAAGATATATAGAGGGAGATGTATATATGTTTGCGTCTCTAAATTGGACCTTAGGGGGTGTCTTTTTTAGTCACATTTTTTTTAATTTTCGTTAGGCGTGGAGGCAATTTCAAAGGGGCTGTGGAATGTCTCAGAAGTGTTCGTTAGTTTGCCAATTATCGCAGTCTGGGTTTAATGGAATTCCTAAGTTATTTTAAAATATTTTTAGTTTGTTTTAATAGATAATATTAATATATATTAAGATTAGGGAGGCTCCTCTACCAACCTCGACAGGCTTGACAAAGTTTGCGCAAACTGAGACACATTTTTCTTAGACACTTTTAGCACTGATTAATGTTTTGAGTTACACATGTTGTTGTCTGTTCACTAAATGGTTTTGTGATCAAATTATTATTAGGTAATAAAATTATTAAGTAACCATAACCAGCCGTTGTTTTCGATATAGTAACGATGAATTAATAAGCAAATAGTAAGATTTAATATAAGAAATCTAAGAAGATTTTAAGAGTTTTCTACAATAAATTAGATTAATGATTAAATTTGATTTATATTCGGTTGTTTCTTTGGAATTAGACAGACTTTTCTTTAGAAAAACTATACGTTATTTTTCGTTTATTTTTATGAGAATTTTAATTCTTAATAACATTCAAAACATGACTTCTAGAATTCTAAAGTAAAAAGATTGATTATCATAATCAGTTAGCAAAACCCACTAAATAGTCAAATGTTGCCATGGAATTTGACAGAGAAACTAGAAAGCATTTCCTGGTAAAGAGAAGACCCACCAAACAAAGCCCGGATTTTGGCCGGTTTCAGTTGACCACAGTGAGTAATCGGAGTCCGGACTCCAGAGTGCAGAGCGAGCCTCCTCCTGGCCGTGTCTGTTGGCTCTGGTCAAGTGCACCCTGGCGTATGCTTAATGCCAATTAGACATGCGTGCGCTTTTAATTAAGAGCTGCATGAATACTTAATGCGAGTCCGGCGGAGGAGCAGAAGGAAGGAGGGTGCGAGGGAGCGAGGGAGGCAGCTGCCAAGGCCAGTGCGGCGTATGTGTAATTTCTGTTTCGGTTCAAGTAAATAAACTTGATGAGATCCCCCCATCATCAGCAAGCCAAAAATGCCGAAGGTCGCCGAGCGGCCACATAAACAAACGCAATTTAAATCGATGGGAAATCGAAGGGGAAGGAAAATCACACTTTTGCTGTGTATTGTATAATGAGATGCGAAAATTCATGAAAAACCAGGCCAAAAATAAATGCCTTGCAAATAAAAGAATATAGCGAGAGAACCGAAACAGAAACAATAATAAAAACAAACAAAAGACAATTAATGAGAAGAGTAACACAAATGGAAAATGGAAAAATCCGTAAGAGAAATGGCACGTAAAAGTTGCACATAAATCAAGGTTTATAAATAAGTTTTGTTTCCCAGTAATTGATGCCATGAAAAGGAATAAAAATGCATCAAATGCTTCCACGAATCAAACGGCGGCCCAATCAATTTGTGTTAAATAAATGAATGAAACAAAGGGGGGAAAGCGGAAAAACCCAGAGAAGCCACTTGCTTTTCACTCTGGCTGACTACAGCTGAAACTAAAAACTGAACAATTTGCACATAAAAATGCAGAAATAATTGTTTGAGCAACCACAACAAAGCAACAGCAAATTAGACAACCGAAAGCCCTGCAAAAAAGGGAATAAAAAGAGGGAATCATCCCAAGCCAGCAAGAAAAGAAGAAAATGTCAAGACAAAAAACGGAGGAGGTGGCTGTCCAAAAATGTGCCAAAAAGGCAGGGAAGATAAAGGAGGACAGCCGCAGCATGTGATGATATAGTAAGTCGGCTTCATCTGTGTGCTGGTAGTTGGTGGTGGTTGGGTCAACTTCCCAAAAGTCCTGACAATGCAGATATGCATAATGAAAGCAAAGGCAAGAAGCCTCAAAACAAAAGGAGACTCCTCTTAAATCTCTGTGGCCAACAGGAGGGCCGCAAAATAGCTGACCTGGCTTAGCTCGTACAGGAAATTCATTTAAAACCAAAATAAACGCAACAAATATTTCCAGATCAGTCATATATAAAGCTGTATGCCTTGCAAAGTGATTTTAGGGAATATTTACAGACAACAGCAACTATTTTAGTAATAAACCAAAACCTGTAACAGAATTTCATGAAATAAAACTTTTCTAATTATTACAGATATAATTTTTGCTAAAATTTCTGCAGTTTTCTGTTTTTCAGTTATTTCTATATATTATTTAAGCCATTAAAATTCATAGAAAATTATCAACAAGCAAAAAACCAAAAGCAAAGACTAATGAATGCAGTTTTCTGCCAAGTAGCCACACATATATATTTTTTAAGCCATTAAAGTTCGTAGAATATTAAATATTCTACCCCAAAGTAAGATAACTGAATATATTAAACTCAAAATAAATATAAAACGGCTCTGCCTACCCTTTAATACTTCAATATTTTATTTAACAAGCAAAAAAACAAAACAAAACCTATACTATCATATAAATTAAATTAAAAAGCAAAGTTTACCAGTAAAACATGAAGAAAACATTTCAAGAAGCTGAATGAGATAAAACTGTAAGCTTTTCACGTTGATATCCGGAATGCTTGAGGACATTTCTTGACCTTATTCAATGCCACAAGGAAAATATATATCTCAATGCAAGGGAGACACGAGAAGGAATATCTTTTGGCCACATTCCCTGCTCCAGCAGCAACAGGCTTAAAGCTAAAACCAAAAACCAAAATAACAAAAACGAAAAGGAAAACTATCACAGAAATATTTTACAACCTCACTGAATGGCGAAAAATGGGAAACACATGACAAGTGCAAAAATTGTGGCTATTCTGCCTTCAGAAATTTGAAAATAAACTCGGCGAAAGGAGAGCAGGAAGCAGCCACAGTGTCAAGCAAATATCTCGAAATAAACTTTAAACATTTGCTTGTAGACAATGCCAACAATGTTTTTTTTTTTCTGCGCTGTTGCCAAGCCAAGAAAAAACTCTGCCACACATGTGAAAATGCATTCCTTGAATATTTTGTTTGTTTGTCGCCACAACACAGAAAACACAGTTCGCTGAACTTTGAAAGAAACAAAGAAAGGCCCGAAGAAATGCAGAAATTATCCATATTTTCGCGAAATATCCACATGAGATGTCTTACAGCTGGGCAGATGTTGATTTCATTCTTAAAAAAAAAATAAAATTGAAATGCTAAGAAAATAAATACAATTTTTAACTTCAAAAGAAGCCAAGAAATTTACTAGAAGTCCTACGAAAGTATTATTTTTGTAGACTCTTATATCTAGCAGATGTCTTTAGATAACCAAGGACTTTTTCAGCCACTCATCTTTGTTTTCTTAATCAAATAAAAGAAACAAGAAATACAAACTTTGAATAGGGAAAAGGAAAAATACAGAAAACGCCCAGAAATGTTTATTTTCTTATAATTAAAGCGGTTTTACAGCTGGGAGACGTTTATTTGATTACTGTCTAGCTGTTCACATATTTTTTAAATTTATTTTTCTGTCACTGATCTCCAACTATATATTTTTCCCCCGCCTTACCGCCTCAACTCTGTTTTAAACGAAGCCTCCTCGTCAGCACAAATTAGGGTCACTCCGCCAGTTTGCCATTTAATTTTTGGGTTCAAATCAATTATGCAATGCGGAGAACAAACATACTTCCTACACGCCTAAAAATCTCGACGGCACTTTATATTGTATATAAAATTACAGGAGGAGCGGCCATCCCACAACTTAAACTCTGGAGGTTAAGAACCGAACTGGCAGGAAAAAGCCAGACCTCGCCAAACAATTCGAGTCTCATCCAGACACCCCTGGAGAGCGGGGATCTCTTATCAGCAGCCCAGGGTGCAAAAAAACACAAATCTTGGACCTCACGTGCCCCTCAAAAAACGTAAAACCAAAACCCAAACCAAAAAAAATCACGCCTCAAGCTCATGGTTACTATATAATGCTTTTCATCGAGCGGGGCCAATGTGCCACGAATAATTTGTTTTGATTTGCACATGTTCTGGTTTCTTTTTGTTTTATAATTATTAATTTACTATATGTAATTATGTTTGTGTTTTGGGAATTCTTTTGAATACGCGCGCTTCGAAGTCGGTTTCTTTTTATTTCGATTTTATGTTGCGAAAGTTCTTGTCCGCTTATCAACGCGACATCAACTGAGAAAAGATCGGTCTGCTGAAAATCGCTTATTCAGTTTTCGCTGTGTCAGAGAACACAGATCGGAGAACCGAGAGAAAATGGGTATATAGCTGAGAGATCTGAGATCGGTCGCCCTCTCTCTATCTCATTTTTCCGACGTTTTTTGGGGCCAGACATGTGGCAGCCAAGTTCCGTGTATCCGCTTGTCATGGATGCCTCTCACAGGGTATTTCGGATCGTTCTCGAGGGCCGCCACTTGTCAAGCTGCCAGATTGCAAAATCCGCCAAAATGAAATGTTGGGAAAGGCCAGAAATTCTAATGGCGGGGAAATATCTACAGAATCAGTCAAGTGTCGAGACGGAAAAATCTGTGGTTAGTGATCGTCGTCGGGTCGTGTCTCCGTCTAATTATAAAATTAACTCAAAATAGCCGAGAGAACACTAAAATTCAGCCGAAGGAAAATCGGGTATATAGTATAGTTTCTTTGGAAAATTTTGCACTAGTAAACATTGAATATATTCGCAGAAGAGGGATATTATCCAAGATCTTTTTTATTGGAAAATTACACTATTTAATAGGCACAAATATCTAAATATCTATCTAATATCATTAAATCTAAAGACATAAAATCAATTAAAAAAGATTAAAAGATTAAAAATCTCTAAAGATATAAAATCAATTAAAAAAGGTCTCCAAAAGTAAGCAATTAAATATAATAATAATTCTGTAAATTAAATTTGTACTTTTAGACCCTAATTAGATTTCAAAACTATAGTTTTTTTTTACCTAATATATTATGTTCTTTTCATTTTTAATCTTAAAAATTTAATTTAAGTTGTGGTATATTTTTGGCTTCCAATTAAATTGATTTCAAAACTATAGTTCCTTTTTTGTACCTAATATATTATTTTACATTTGTTTTTAATCTTAGAAATTTTTCTATAAGTCTTACTTTTGCAGGCTAGTGTAATTTCACCAAAAAAAATTATAAAATTTTAATTTTTATGGTGCCAGAGTTCAGCATGAACGAACAACGGCTGCAAATCAATTTTACATTTGCATTGTATATTTTTTCTTAAAGGTAAACTGCCACAGATTTTCCCTTCTTGCTAAATGTGTCGCCTTGGAGATTTCCGATTTCTTTTTGATGCCAGCATTTTTCAACTCATTTTCGCAATGGACGTCATCAGTTGTGGCGTAAAAAGAAGACGAGAAGGTGAAGAAAAAAGCAGAATAAGACGGCTACGACGGAGTCGTTGGGTGGTCAAACTATGCAGGGGGATTGCGGAAAAAGTGAAGGAAAAACGTCGGCAAGTGGCTGTCAAAAACCCACGCGTCTCTTTCATTAAAACATAGGATCATTGAACTCTGGGAGCAGCATAGAAAACCATCTGCGAATTGCTCAGTGAGAAAGTATGTTCTGAAGAGGTTGCCTGCTGGCGCCAGCTGGCGTTGAGCGGCTGAAGCTTACGCTGGCTTGGGTTTGTGCACTGGCTAAAAGAGCTTTCATTAAGAGCTTTTCTGCAGAGAAGAGAGATTTCTGCAAAGTCTGTAGAGAGGAAGTTTTAAAGAGAGAGAGAGCCGGAGAATGCATTTGTTTTTGCCCGGAGTTTGTTAGTATTTGCCGGCTTCTTGTCTGTATACTTTTGTGTTTTTGTTTGTGTTTTGTTTTGCGTAGGCGTAGGCAGAAGAAAGCCCCTCACCCCTTACTCTTTTCTTTTCACCAAACAATTGTCAATATTTGAGTTTTCTTTAATTTGTGATATATAATACCTTCCGTTTCGGATTAACCGAAAATGCGGAGATGACATATTTGCAGGGCCCATCCATGTTTCATTGTGTTGATATAAAGTGGAGCACAAGCACGAGCTACTTTTGGCAGACATAATTTATAGACAAGCACAGATACAAAATGTGCACTACAAAAAATAAAACGGGATTTACATATATTTTATATACATAAAAACAATAAATTATGTAGCTTTAAAATCTCTTACTAAAATATCAAAGAGAAAATTGTGTAAAATCTTTTACCTTTATTATTTTTAATAAAAAAGTTCTTGAGATATTTCTTGCTTTTTATTAAAAAAGAAAAATAATTCACTAAAATTCCTTGCATTCTTTTGGGCACTAAGTTAAAGCGGGTTTGGAATCCCTGAATACTTTTATACCTTCCGTACTAATTTTACATATTTATAATAATATCAGTAGCCGCAGAGTTATAAAATTCCTAATTAAAATGACTGAACAATTTCAAGACTCTTTTAATGGAAAGCATTGCATACTTTTAGACACAATTGTGAGAGATTTTGAATCTCTAGGGATTTGGAAATCTCTGGACACCTTTATACCTTTTGTACTGAAAAACTGTTTACTGAAAAACCTATTCATCTATTCAAAAAGATTATTATTAGGAAACATGGATTTAATTTTTTGAAGTGCCCATATTCTCCCCCACCTGAAATTACCCCCACTCTGTCATCGTAGTGCTTGAGTAGTATTTTCCGTGTTATTTATAAACTCTCGGTTGTGACAGGCCGGCAGGCACAAGCCATTCAAAATGTGCCATGCAGCACACCGAAGCCTAGGCCTTCGGTTTCGACTCGATGTTTCTATTGCTCGTGGCCCCTCTTTATTTGCTGGCACTTTTTACCCCCAATGAGGCTATATGCCTCATTCATACTCACTCGTATGCTCTCGTCATGTCTCAACTCTGGTCTGTCTTAAAGGGGTATAGTATAGGTATAGTAAAACTTAAGGCAAACAGACAGACAAGCTCTTAAATTGTCCAGCAATTTTATTGATTTCTCAAGAAATTCCCTTAAAGTTAGTTACTTTAGTTCGGTTTCTAAAAGAATATTGTTTGCAATAAAAATCATCGAGTTGCTCCTGTCTTCCTACCCGAGCCTTTACTGTAGTTGCCTTATAATGTTTATAAGACGCAAAAGCCTTATGACTGTGTATGCAATGCGTCAATTTGGATGTGGATGGCGCTAAGCATGTGACGGGTGCTGTGTGCCAGCGACTCGACAAGAAAATGCCGTAAAAAATGGTGTTGTGCTTGGGCTAGAAAAAGAGCCCCAGAAAAAACAGAGGGAAAAAAGCATAGTGCTCCCTCAGAAAGAATGGCAAAAATTGCAGAAACACAACCTACCCCAAACATGAGTACATAATCCAATCCACTTAATTCCCTGGAAATGCCTTCACCATCTTCGCCTCCTCTTGCGTCCATCAAGAGCAGTGGAATCAATAAATCAAGGTGGACCACGCCCCCTTCATGGACACAACACTGCCATTTATGAATTAAAAAGAGTTCCAGAGTTCCCTCGGTTCGCATCTGCAGATAAGCAATCATCAGCAGCAGAAGCTGCACTCGAGGAGTACTTATTCCTTCAGACAGTCTTGTCTTGTTGACTTGAAGATCGAGTCTGGGAATACTCTTCTTCTTGTATGGGAAATCACTTAAATACACAGCAATATTTTCAAGTGTATTTATACTAGGCATGGAACAGTTTCAGGTAATTATCTTTATCAACAACGAAATAATTAATATTTGCAAAACAGAATTACCCAATGGGCACTCTGCCAGTATTCGCAAGAGCTGAAATGTATTTATTTTTATTTTGGCAAAAGGCAGGCAGTGCTTCTTATATGTTAATGCGAATACCCAGACACTTATGGCCACCATAAATTCTGCTAATTATTTTGGGATTAACAAGGGTTTTCTAGGCTTAAAAGGAAGGGTAAGAAAGAGGATAACAAAAGCTAAGGGAGATGGGATGGCTGATCCTCGAATCAGTTGAAATTCGAAGACTTTTAGGACAATTTAATATTTATTAGAATATTATTATATTTATTTTCTTTAATAATTCTTCTTTACTGCAAACAGTCATCTAACATCACAATATCCCCCTGAAATAGGGAGAGTATATAAAAATATCTATGGCATGCCTGAGACTCTACTGGAAAACCGAGATTGAGAACTGAGAACTGAGAACTGAGAAACTGGAGGCTGCTCTGGCGGAAGTGCGGCGTGCAAATTCCAATTTTGTAATCAGCAGCTGGAGGATGGGCAAAGAAAGCAAGCAGCCAGCCACAAGACTGGCGGAGGAGCTTCTCCACAGCTCAACCGAGTGCAACGCATCATTGAATTCTTAATCTGGCATTAATACAATTTTATGTATGGCATAGAGTCGCTGCAGCTAGAAGAAGCGGCCCATGCTGGACTCCATTGAGCGGGGAAGAGCGGCGTGTCGAGGGCGGGAATCCCAACAAAATCCGCGAAATCGCTCGCCCGCCGACGACAACGATGCCTCGGACCATGAAGATGGGCGACGACAGATTGTGAGCATTGCACTCGAGAGACGCAGGAGGGAGAGGAGGAGGAGGAGCAGGATGAAGTGGAGGGCAGGAGCTTGGAATGTTGTCGAGCCGTTGTCGCTGGGGCCCTCTCAGCTCCGTTGCTCGTTGGGGGCTGCATTTGATATGCCTGCTGTGTTTGACCCATATTGGAATTTGCCATCAGAGCATACAGAGTAAGAAAAACCTAGTAAATCTATTTAATTATTGTGTTTGTTTGAATTACTTTTCTATACCAATCCTGTAAGCTACAAATGGATTTCTGTGAGTCAAAAATACACCAAACTGGCTAGATATAAGACTAAAAAATAGCCAACATTTTTGCAATATTGCATAAAAATAATGAGCTATTTAACTCTAAAAAAGAGGGCTACATTAAGCCACAAAATAAAAAATTTACCGCACTGGTGCCATTTTTCAAAGTGTGCATACTGTGCCTGTGTAAATTTGCTGACCTGCGAGTCCAGGCTGTGGATACCACTGATCTAGAGGAACTTGATCTGTTCTTGCCATAAAAATTATATCAAACAAATTTAAGAAATAAACTACAATTTCTCTCTGTGTGGCCATAGCAACAGAGTGGATTTTGAAGAGAATGGAAGGGTATGCAGTTGGGAGGGCGGAGTTGGGGCGGCGCACAAGTCACGATTTGTACGCCGCTTAGAAAAACTTGTAATGAATGTGGGATGCGATGAAATGGAATGGCTTTGCCATGGCCTGCGTTAGCTGGGCTCGGGATAAGCCGGGAAGGCTGGGGAGCTGGGGGCCAGTGGAGGACAGGACAGGAGGCCACAACAGCACAATGAAGTCGACCTGGAAGCGCATGTCTCGAAGGTGTTTGAACTCGTAGCTACAAAAGTTCACAACTTTCAAATGTAGGAAGTTCGAGAATGACCTGAGACGACGACTGGCTGCTCCTGGCTCCTTCTCATTGAAAAAGGCCCATCAATTATGTCTTGAGCGGAAGAAAGGCAGGAAAAGCCTACAAATGGAGCAAGTTGCAAACTAGATTTTCATTTAATTTATTTTCCTTAACTAGCAAACAGCAAAATTGAAATGACGATAAGAAGGGAACTATTTATTTCAGGCTTATTTGAGGCAACATAAAAAAAAAAATTATTCATTAAAAAGTTTTGCCAATCGTTATCAACAGGCTTTCCTGCTATTTTATTGGGTTCTTCCCCTGAGACCAGTCTAGAAATTTATTTGTCAATCATAAATATAACATGGCATTACCATCGAGATATAAAATTAAGCAAAAAACTGGGCACCAGACTTCGAGATTGGAGCTCGACAAAATCTTTAAGGTCATTAGCCAGACTAAATTTGGGAACAAAACAACAAGAAAAACTAATATGTATCGATTTATTAATATTTATAATAGAGGTGATAGTCCCTGACAATGTGTAGGTTATGTTTTTGTACTCATAAGTGCGTGGTATGTCTCTCAAAGGCTTTACTTTTCTAAAGTCGTTCATGGAAGCAGAACTGAACAAGGTTTGTGTGCTAGAGGACCCAGAAATTAAGCGACCTAGAAGGCTCTACCAATTTTAATATGGTTTAATATAAAAAACTTTCCCCCTCCCTATAAAGGTAACTCCCACAAGACTCACCTTCAGTTTCGCTGCGTCGCCGCCTGGGAACACTATTGTAGTTGCTACTGTGATAATGCTCCATTTCCGACTTCTCCGTGGACTCGTTCTCCTGCTTCTCGTCCTCGGTGTGCACCGGAGACGAGGGACCCGACGAGGCGCTGGCCACAGGCGAGCCCGAGGCAGCCGAGTTGGTGCTGCCGCTAAGTCCGTTGCCGGGATACGAGGACTGACCGACGCCACCATCCAGGGATCCCCTCTTGGCCGGCTGCACAATGTACGAGCTGCTGGTGGGCGAGGCGCAGGATGAGGGCGGTGTGGAGCAGTTGTTGCCCACGGGCTGAGTGTCCTCGATGAGATCTACGGACTTTTTGCGCGGCTTCTCCGGCGGTATGGGCGCCACACCCTGATCGTTGGCATTCCGGAGCAGCTGCTCCTGCTGCTCCTGCATCAGGGATCGCTGCATGGCCGCCGTAACGGCCGCGGACTTGGCTGGCGGCGGCGGCGGTGAATCGTTCGCCGCCTTTGTGGGCGACTGACGCAGCCGCTCCGGATTGAACTTCACCGGACTCACGTTCTTTGGCTTGACCGCCGGTATCGGCGGCAGTGGCGGCGACTTCACCGGACTTCCAATCTTCCCGCTCCTGGGCTTTATCTCTGGCGGAGCCTGCGATCGCAGCGGCGGATTGGGACTGGCATTGGGCGGAGGCTGAGACTGCGACTGCGACTGGGACTGGGACTGCGGCAGTTCCATCGCCGGCTTGGCCACCTTCTCGCTGTCCATGATCAGTCCGGTGCCGGGCACGGTGCGTATGATGTCACAGCGATTGAGATCGCTGTGGGTGCGCGTGGTCTTGGTTTTGGTAAAGTGCGAGGTCCACTTCTTCTGCTTCTCGATCAGCTCCCTCGAGTTGAACTTGCGCTCCGGCTTCTCTGGCTTGTCCGCGCCAGAACTGGCAAACAAGGCGCTCACCGAACCACTGGCCGGTCCTGGTGGACAGCCCGTCACTTCCTCCGACTTCAAGCGGGATATATTGTGCTGCGGATACTTCACGGCCGAGGTGGGCACCACTTGCGGCGGCGCCGCTGGTTCCACAATAAATTTGCTGTTACTCAAGCGCTGCTCGGCAGCAGATCCTCCATTCTGAGGAACAGCAGTGGCGTTATTATTGTTGTGAACCAACGAAACCCCGGAGGGAAAGGGTGTCCTTCGCTTCGGCGGCGATTGTGAGCGATCCGAGGATCGCGAGGATGAACGATCTGAACCGTCGCACAGGTTATCCTCGCGGGAACCACTCCTCAACAGGCGGGAGCTCACGTTCGAGTTGGACTCTACTCCTAGTTTCTCGAACAGGGCGCGAGCGTTGTTGAATCTCGCCGAATGCGACTCGGTCCTTCCTCCTTGGACGTGGGCGTTGGCGTGGGCAGCTGCTGCCGCGGCTGCAGCGGCATGTGCAGCAGCTACTGCGCTCAGCTGCTCCACCGGCTGGATCTCGATGGGCTTGCGCTGGAAGATGTTGGCTATCTGGCTGACCTTACCCACGGCAGCCGGGGCGGGAGCGTGGTGCATTGGTTTCTCCATGATGAAACTATAAGGATAAAGGAGTAAAAGTTCATAAGAAATTTGTATACTATTTGATAAGTTATCCCATACGGCTTATATAATACATTGAATAGAAAGAAGACTACTGAGGAAGATACATATAGATAGCTCTAAAACCTGAAGGATTATATGGCGTAGAAACGGACAGACGGACACGGCTAAATCGAGTCGGCTAAAGACTATATATACTTTATGAGTAGGAAATGTTTTCTTTTTTTATAAAAATACTATGGATACTTAAGATACTTAGCTTATTTTATAAGAAAATGATATTTTACAGACGATAAAAACAGATATTTTGTTTAAAATATGGTCACTCCAGTTAATGACTACTTTTAATGTGATTTCTTTTTGTTTAAAGTGCGCCTTGAATTTGATTTTAATTATCGGAAATGATATCAACTACTTAGATCTGTTATCTGCGACGAAATACCACAAACCGCGCCCTAATGACAAAAAAAACTGATAAATCGATGGGAAAAGTTTTACGTTTGCAGTGTTTGTTTGTTACCTTTGCCATTTTCTCGCTCATCGATTTGATTTGACTTTGACTTTCGCAACACTTTTCACCTTTACTTTTCGCTGAATTTTTATGATTTTCCTCTATTGTGCGTTGTTTATTTTTATTTTCTGCACATCAAACACAATTAAGGCTCCATTGATGGCACGTCGTAATGCTGTTTGGCCCTTCTCTACCTTCACCATCAGCTATAGTCTATATGTTATGTTGTTCGATGTGTGAAAGTCGTCGGATATGTGAACAAATTCAGTATTTTGGCGACTGGCGCGTGAAAGAGAAGGCATTGCCAGCTGGAAGACTGTGTGGGCTTTCTTCGTAGAAACCGAAAGAGAGGCCCTGAGAGACTGGGAGAGCTGAGAGTGCGGAATGTCGGTGCGACATTGAAAGCCATTTGCAGTTCTGTGTGTGTGTGTGGGAACTGATAGGGTAATGGTTACAGTTATCGGCTATTGATTCACGGTATTGGGCTAGGTTGGCACCCTAGGTTGCCCTACAAATCTACAGTCTTCAAAGAAGCAAGAACTATTATTGCGGGCATATCATTTCACTTTCTATAAAAAATAAATCAGAGCAAACTAATATTTGCATATAGAGAGCTTAAGAATTAGAATAACAGTTCGGTATAACAGTTGTGATATATAACAGATATTTGGCATTATAACAGTAACAATATCACACTTTAAAGCACTTTTTTGCATAAATCTAAACTATCATCAATTAAGTACTATCGAATTTATAAAAGTTAATAAATATAATAGTTTCAAGACCTTTAAATTATGCAGTTTAGAACAGCTTAACTATTATAAAAATTAAAAATTATATATATTATTATATTATATTATTATATATTATTGATATAATAGTTTTAAGACCTTTAGATTATGTACTAGCTGTTCTAAACTGCATAATCTAAAGGTCTTGAAACAACTGTTATAATTCGATAGTAGATAGTAGATAGACAAAAAAAAAATACATTAAAGGGATATTTTCTATAACAACTATTGGGTTTAACAGTAATATAAAAAACTACGTATAACAGCTATAAATACATGTTTTATTAATTTTTATACAAGTTTTACTGAGGCAGATTCAGATTTAAGATTCTTCTGGAGAATATTGCATGACTAACTACATGCAATGACTATAAAATTTACAACTGTTATATAGCTTTGGAGTCTGAAATCTCTTATTAGCTCATGGGATTAGTAATCCACGCCTTACGAAAATAGCACAGCCACCCAAAGTGGTGGCCTTTATAGAGTCAGGGACCGCAAAAGCGCAGTTTGTGTCACAGACTAAAGCGCTATCTATCTGAACTGAGCAGACGGGCCAAACTTATCGCAAAGTCAATAGGAAAACGCGCCCAACTAGCGTTGCTTTGGCCAAGAAGAACAAACATATAGGCGAACTCACACCCATGGCCACACAATTAGGGAGGGAGGGCAAAGAAGGCGCGACCGAACCGAGACAAAGGTCGGATCTGTACGGTCGGCGGCATTATTATCTCAGGGGTCTCTCGGGTTAAATAGATGCGGGACAAAAGTCAGAGCAGAGCCAAGCACGAGACAATGGCGACGGATGGAAAAATAACTTATCTAATCTAATCGAAATGCACAATGCATACGACCGTGAGTGAAGATAGACGGCAGAGATAAAGATTAAGAAGAGATAAATTTAGACGGTGATCATGTTGTTCTATAATTCAAAACAAGTAGGAATGCCAGGCTCCAGGGTTTCAACAAATAGAATATCCAGTACTCTTGTCAGCAGTGCGCCAAATATTGCATACTTTATAGCGAACGAGTACATTTTAGAGTGATTCTAAAGTCTATATTTTGTCTGAAATATTTGTATAATTGTTTTTACATTTGGTACATAGGAAGATAAAAATATTTACTAAAATAAAAAAACTCTTGAGGGAAACCTTTTAGGATATTAGCTAGGTAGGCTAGGGTATTATTGGATAGGGTTTTATCTTAAACTCAATACAAACTCATTCTTCTTGGTTACCAAAGGTTCTATATATACAAATATTTGATATACAAATCGAATCATTCCTGATGAACCAACTCTAACACTAGCAATATCACGTATCCGCCGCATCTGCACTTCCCAAGGGAAATTACGTTGCACTTTCGGTATTATGCATACATTACCAATGGTTAATGTTTAAAGAGCTCGCAGACTTATTTGGCTGCCGCGCTGTTATTGATTTAAGGACACGTGTTAGGGACAGCTTCCGCTCCCCTCTGAGAGCTCCACCCCGTCATTATAAATTAATGCCGCAGAAAATGACCAGAATGGCGGCAAGGACGTGAATATGGACATCGCCATGGACACGGGCAGCGGCAGGAAGCTGCTCAAGTGCACAATCCATGCAGCTTTGAAGAGGGCGGGGTGATTGAATGGGGGCGTCAGGCTACTATATATAACGATGGCCCCATGGGTCCCCTGTCCTTGGCTTTTTGGCATCGAAGACTTTAGTTCATTGGAGAACCTTAGACGAAGGGGTTTGAAGGATGCATGGAGATGCAGTAGCTTAGTTAGCTCAGTTATATATATTTTACTAGAAAGGGATTAAACGGGCTTCAAGGGATATTAAGAAACGTTATTGATTATTAATAATTGTATTCTAACAGGTAAAATCTTATCCAGATCCATATTGGTAAGTATTCTAGGCATGGAATTGTCAGAAGAGCTCACAAAAGCTCTTTAAATCTTTGTCCTTTACTTATTCCTGTGTGAATTCCATTTAAAATTCAATATACATTTCGTTTAAATTGTTCTCTAAACCCAATTTGTCAGGAACCATTTAGCATATTAGTTTATGTGCAATTTGCATTATAAACACCCGCACTACTGCCATCATAACTGTCTGGGGTATTATCATTAGCATAAATACGGATTAAGACACACCATTAAAAACTATAATCATCGCTAAATGGTCCCGATGATCACAGCGATAACGATCATAATTTGCGCCTGCCAAATGACACAAAAAACTAGTTTACCCCTCGAAAGCCGGAGCTGCCGGGGCTGCCGTTGGGGCTGCTGCGGCCGTGGGTCTCTAATTTCTGCATAAATGTTAATTGCACTCGGCAAAATGTTAAATTGCGCTCGTTAGCTCAAACACGTGCAGCGAGAGCCGCTGCGACACACGATCCAGGTGAGAATGGGCAGGAGGAGCACCCGGAGAGGGAGGAGCAGCAGGTAGCCGTAGCCGTCGCCGCCATGTGTTATAATTGCGTCAACATTCAGTCTCTTGAGCGTGAACAAGAAAACAATGTCAACAATGAAATGATGGCTCCCATTGTAAAGGCAACCCACCGGGGCGGGCTGGAGACGAGTGCTGTTCCGGGCACAAAAGATTGGTAGCAATTAGCGGAGCCACCTACCTACGCGCCCAGATCTGCGGAGAATACTATTCCACGGCATACTATATAATACATTAAGGTGGGTTGGCCTCCCCGCTGGGAGGTCTAGCAGTTGCTCACCAACTCCCATGAAATATACAAAAACTTGGCGCCAGGAAAATGATTTCTTAATACGATATGGATATAGGCATAGGAACCGACATTGCAATGATAATTAAGACGATGGTGTTGGGAACCATGTGTCTGGTGCAGCCCAAGAAAGAGATCAGGGTTAAATAGAGACCAACTTCCCTCAGCTAGGGTCTCTGTAATATTAGAGATAGTAAAGATTTACTTGGTTTTCTGGTAGCACTTTCAAATCGTTTGCAACATTCTGCCAAAAGGTTTCATAATAATAATTCAAAAAGACAACTTCACAGAAGCTTAACAAGATGAGAGATAATATCACAATAAAGAGCTTAACTTATACATTTTTATAATTATTTCCTAAGCTTAAACCCAGCCCTGTAAGTCGCTGTGGTTCTTGGCATTATACTCAGTCACAGATTTAACAACTTATATCTCTTTTCATTTCGACTCCAAGCCCAACAACCTTGCAGCTCGCCGGTCGTGACAATTGTGAGTTGTGGACTTTGCCGACTGGCAGACATGGACCCACAGACACCTTTCCGCGTAGGCCTGGCTAACAACAACTAACGAAGAAATACAGCCAACAACATTCACTTATTAAACAAGAACACAAACAATTCCAGATGCTTTGATACGGTTACACCACCGAGCAGTGCTGAATACGAAACAAGTTGTCGCTGTTCCCGATGTTGTGTGTACTGTGTGTGTAGTGTGTGTGTCGTGTGTGTTGCGTCTGTGGTTCGTTGGTCTTGTTAGACAAATTATGCCAATTAAACGGTGGGAAAACAAGTTGGCAAGTCTGCACGCGCTGGCCCCCTAAGAGTGGGTTTTTCTCTCTTTCGATTCGTGGGGAGACCTGAAATTCTAAATCCAAACTGGATTGGGTGGAGGTTTAGGGATGGTCAACACAATCGATAGATATCTAAAAACTGTACATGAATATTGACATTCGAAAGCAGAGATGCCCTGACTTGGCACCCGAGTTCACAGCTCAATAATCCTTTCTCACAGTTAAGAGCTGAAGCCCAACCAAAGTTCTTATAAAGAGCGCACAACGTCACACGTACATAGAAAATGACTAGCAATTGTGCCACTTAGAATCTGTAATACAAATAATTATATCAATATGCTACCTTCAAATTGTCGCTATATAGCATTGCGATATTTTTTATAAACGATATATTAGTCGATATATTATCCCCAGTTTGGTTTGCAGCTAGGCGGTCCTCAAAACGAGTCTTCAAAGGATGCTCCCGCCTAAATTGAATAGCCGCAACACTCGAGAGCTCTCCGCCAGACTCCAGACTACACACTCCACACCACAGAATACACACTCTAAACTCCACACTCCTCACTCCAGACTCCAGATGACTCCAATTGAGATACGTCCTCGCATATCGCAAGCCAAGTGTCTAGCCCCACACACATCGATCGGGAATTCATTTGCATAATCGAGCCGATTGACTTTTATAAGCCTGACAAATGACTGTGGAGTTGAGTCAGTGGCCCGGAATGAGTGTCGCCAGGTTGGCGGTTGGCAAACTATGTATTTTTAAACTTCCAGGATGCTGGCCAAATTAGCATATTTCTGTGCCAGGTAGCTAGCTGAATACTACGGCAAAATAGTATAAAAAATGAAGTTCTTAAATCAAACTTCTTCAAGTTTAAAGAAGTTTAAATATTATTACACATTCAGATACTTTAAGAGACTTTAGGTTAACATTTTGAAGCCTAAGAGATTCTATTTTTCAGCTTGTTCAAAACTATAGCCCCTGCCCTCGTTTTGTGTAAATAAACCAGACCATAACCTGGCGCCATCGTCCTCGCATCACCCCCAAATGCATAATTAAGGAGCCCAGGGAACTGCAAACTTCGCGTAAGGATTCACCACGTGTGTGTGTGAGAGTGTGTTTTTATGGCCTAACTGGGAGATGGGAGTCATCTGTGGCCGCGGAGGGAGAGGGCTTTCACACAGCTTAGAGGACAAATGTTGCCATAACTAAACATATGACCAAGCAGAAAGGATAAATGCTCCATCAGCTAAAAGGTGTCTATGAATAAATTGTAGTTTTAGGACAAAGCGAACTAAAAACCCTTGAAATACATAAAAAAAAATACATAAAAATATATAAAAAAAAATTGATAATATTCCAGCACTGTAATAAAAGCATTCAAAACCTCTAAATCCTCTTTTTATCAGTTTATTAACTTAATAAGAGGTTTATTTAATATATATTACTTTATATCCGTTATTTTAAGTTGAATTAATAATTGAAATTTATGGCAAACCTAGCTTCAGAGTTATATAGTAATAAAAAACCGGCTTCCCTTTCAGATTTATTGCCCTGCGATAGTTAAACTGGACTCACCTTTCTCTCGTCCAACTCGGGGTACTCCTCGCTGTCCTTCCTGCCTTCCTCCGCTCTGTGTCCACCACCGGCTCCTCCTCTGTCCTCGGCTTCCCTTTGTTGTTTGATTAAACCTGCTGCTCAACACCTAAAGCCTGGCTCCGCTCCAAACATTTGTCATTGTGGCTGGGTGCTTTTTGTGTTATTTTTTAGTTTTTGTTCCAGGTGATGCTCGGCTCCTCCTGCCTCTCCACTTCCTCCCACTCGCTGGCACTCGACCGTGTCGTTGTGTAGTTTCTGTGGATGTGGATGTCGTGGTTGTCAGCCAATCAACCCACCGCTGGCCTCATCCGTGTCAGCATTTTTCTCTTGTTTTTTCCTGTGTGTTTGTTGTCTGGCTTTTGCGCAAGATGAAAATGCAAATTTCTGCAAAAAACAATCCAAGAAACCAGCGCAAACAAATGTTAAGAGAGCGTAGTTGCAGTTAACAGAAATGGAAACTTAAATGCTACACGGAAAATAAACTATTTCGTTTCAATATATATCAAGAAAAATTAAATTAAAAAAAATATATAAAAAATGGTAAGAAAGCTTCGTTGATTAATAATTTTTGTGGGCGGTAGTAGGTGTGGCCAAATTTCAAAATATCCTTAATCTGCCTGCTAGCTAGAAGAATGTTGTTACTAAATTTGGTAGCTCTAGCTCTTATAGTCTCTGAGATCTACGGACTTAAACATACATGGCTAAATCGATTCGTCTGGTGATGCTGATCAAAAAATACCCAAATTTATACATTTACAGTTGCCACAAAAGAAATACTATAGTTCAAGATATCCAAAACATAAGCTTTTATATTATATTTCTTTACTACAACTTATAGGCTTTGTTTAGCAATTTTTATAATATGAAATCTCTTCAAATGGTATATAATTTTTCCAGTGCACCTCGTGGTTCAATGAACCAAAAAACAGCTGAGAGCCGCTGGCCAAAACGAAACCAAATAGAATTGCCACATTTTTAAGGTGGCCCTCGAAGGCATACGAAATTAGTTTGGGCCTTTGTCGGGGGGCTTGGGGCTTGCCTTAGGGTCTTAGCCGGGAAAACTGAAGGTGAAATGTTGCAAACGGAAGCAATTAGTTTCATTTGGAGCTGCAGCTTGCCCCGAGGGGCAAAAAAAAAAAAAGAAAAAGAAAAGAGCTTGAGCTGCAGGCCCAATCGACTGAAACTGAAACTGAAAACTGGGGAGAAAGTTCGCCGATTGATAAACATGGAGCGTGTTTCCAGTAGCCAGGTAAGTCGGGAGCCATCGTCGTCAGTCCGTCATTAGTCAACGAAAACAATGTTATTAGCATGGAATGGTGATCAAAGTGTCGCATTAATAAATACGATTTTTACAAAGGTAAACTTACAAGTTGGAATGGTTTCTGTAACGCCTACACTTCACGCATGGTAATTGTTTAATTTATTGTTGTTTTGTTTAGCAATTTCACTCGCTTATAGTGCGTGAGAAATGCGTTTTGTCAGGTGCTGGGCATGGCAATGAAGAAATTTAACTAAAAAATTGAGAGAGTTACTTGGGGCAGGTCGTGAAGTGGCTGGAGAAGCCAGATAATGCCACACAGAAACACAATTGAATAATAGTTTAGAGGAAGTGAGTGTGTGTGGGATCGGAAGTGAAAGTCAAGGGTAAATCACAGGGAAAATATACTAGTAACTACTCAAAAAGGTTAATATAATTGAGGCATTAATATCTAATAATTTTTATTTAAACTTAGTTAGGTTTTTTATTAGGGTTTCAAAGTTATATTTGAGAGGAACTCTATTTGAAATTCCAGTTAAACTTTAAGGCTTTAGGTCTCCTCATTTATATTTAATACTTTCCTTATATCTACTTTACGTCGAAAATACTAATGAGTTCTTTTCAACCACCTCTCAACACCTAACTCACTTTGCTTGCCATTTAATCCCATCGAGAAACAAGAAAAAGGAACAGCATTTTCCCATTGCCAGCCGCATTTTATTGGTCTATATCGGCAGTAGTTCGGTGGACCAGACATCCCACCTAGCCTGGCTCCAAATAAGGCAAGACAGCCTCGCGGCAGACAGAACTCTTCTGGTTAGAAACCAAATTCTGGCATTACATGGCCTCGGCGTGGAGTCAAGCGCTGGCTCATCATCGTCGTGGTCGGTGTTTCAGGCCAAGTTTTAGTTTTAGTTTGGGTTTTAGCTGTTGGAGCAGCTGCTTCTGCTTCCACTTCTGCACCGTAAAAGGTCATGAAAAGTTGTTTATTCTCTTCGGCTTATGAGGCCATAAAAGCCAAGATAAGGGAGAAGGAGGAGGAAGCCAACACCTAAACCGGAGTCCATAATAAAACTAAAACATGACATGGAGGCAACTTCAGTGTAATTTACACGGGAAACTTTAAACGAATAACAGCGAGCGCTTTTGTTAATTTTTTTGTGTATTTTTTATTTAGCAAGATTTTTGTAAAAGTTAGCTGGGGGAAAACTTGATCAAATCTTTTCGAGCGGCCTTGATGCCAAGAGCTCTTGAAAAAAAGATACACAGTTTTAAAGGGAGATAAAAAAAACAAGAGATGGGAAGATATCTTCGGCAAGACGAAGCTTAAATACCCTTATTATTATTCCTATAATTAAGAATTGTCTTAGAAAAGCATCCCTGAGTAGAAAACATTGCACATTGTGAGCATAACAGCGCAGTTGTGCGCAAACTTATAGTTATATGTACACAACAGCTACTGTTATGACTGTTATCTACTGATATCTTCCAGATTTGAGACATATTCGAAGAACATTTAATAAATATTTAGGACATATTCGTTGAGTACAAAAATATCACACAATGCGAGCATAACAGCGCTGTTGTGCGAATAGTAGTACCATTAAAGCGGAACTATTTTAGGTATACAGAAGACCAGATTGCGTTAGAATAGATAGAACCTAGACAAAAATTATAATCAGAGACATTATAGGCATAATAACCAACCCTCTCTCTCTATTTCTAATTTAAAGTTATGACATCTAATAATTATGATCAAAGTCAACGACTTGTTTTCTCCGCCGCTGACATGATTTATACGCATCTCGTCGAAACCCAACGCGATAATCACACATATGGCCCGAACCGATCCGATCGGATCCGATACGATCCGACATCGAAACCGTTACCGCAACGATCTCTTTTTCTTCGCCAATCTCAAATGGCCATAAACCCGGCGAGCTAATGATATGAGCTTTTGGCCGGAGAGAGAAATCTGATTGATTGTAATTGAATGGCTCGGAAGACAGCCGATTCTAATGCCAAGTTATTGGCACTTTCATCCCCGACAATCTAGTTTACGGATTGCAAATGTCAAGCGGCAATTGCGGGAATTACACGCTGATTACAAGAGGAGGATGTGTGCCGAGCCGAAGCCAACGGGAGGAAGCAAGGAGGTAACCTGGCTAATGACGACCTTGTTTCAGTGTGCTACATCGGAGTCGAGGTCGTTTGAGAGAAGGAAAAGCCAGCGGAAGAGGCCTTGGAATTATCTAATTTAAAGCTGGATGTTTTTATTATTGAAATTAACTCATATCTCGACTATAATCATATTAATATATTTATCCCCGTTTAATCTCGTGAGAATTCCTTTCATTTCCCACTCTTTCTCTGCATAACTGCCACACATTCGCCACATTAAAATTCTACCTCTATGTCTTATCTCCTTAAGTGCTTCTCAATTTCCAATTCTGCCCAGATATTCCTCCACACATTCTGAGCATTATAATCAAGCGAATTATCAGATGGCATGCCCCATCAGCCATTGCGACTTGGCGCTAATCGGTAGAAGTATTTCTAATTCACAGTTAAGCTAGCTATAAGCCAGCCAACTTGTAATGGCAGTGCGAAAAAAGGAAATATAAGTAACAACAATAAACCGAGGCATGCGAATAATAAAATTGAGCAAAAATGTGGGCAAAAATTACTCGCACAGTGGAGCATGTAAGTGTTACATTAAATCAAGGCGGGCCAGCGGCGGCGGCGGCGGAGGCGATTTTAATTGCCAAAACCCCTTCGGTTTTACCCCTCTCGCGTCATGGTAAAATAATTATTATTACGGCCCAAGTAGATAATCGCAATAAGCGAAGTTGGCATTGGTATGAAAAGCCATTAAAGTAATTGAAAAAGACCGTAAGAAATGTTGGCATAAAAATAGAAAATACCTTTGGATAGGTAAACCATTTTCAGGGCGGTACCCAGCCAGTACATGCAAAGTGCCGGTGATAAAAAATATAGGTATCCATCCATGTAGAGCGAGCCTCCAGACAACTTTCACAGCAAAACGCAAAACGCAACGCCGCCTGGTCTTTTTCCTTCTCAATATTTATTGTCGCTGCTGGAAAATGGCTTTTCCAAGGTCTCCCAGGCAAAATGAGTTGCGAAAAGCGGCGCGAAAAAGAGTGGATAAACTGGTGTGCATGTTGCATGTCAATTTTAATTGCATATTGCATATTGCGAGAGACTGTCAAATTGAATCTGACTTGCCGTGGCGGGACACGTGGCTCCAGATAAGATACAGATACCCATAAACGCTTTACTACTGTATGCGAAAATATACCTATAACAGTTATTGATTATGATGAATCAGGTAACGGAAAATCACGCGGCTCTCTTATCAGCAGATAAACCCAAATATTCAATTGAAAATCAAGGCTGACCAGTATCAAGTCGGGCTAAACTTGGACAAATCCCCTTTTTTAGTAGACGGAACTCTGCGAAACGAGTTTGCCATAATAATAAATCGTCGAGTCGAGCTGCAATAACTGGAATGCATCTCCCCCCCGAGCCCCCAGCAGATGGCAATGAACTTGACATTAATAGGGTTTCCTCTAACTGCCGCCTTGCGTGACCGGCCACGCCTCTCCACTCATTTTTCCATATACTGACCCACCTGACAGGAGGGGAAAAGCCGGGAGAAACAAACATTTTCTCAGGCCTCTTCTCGCAGGCTGGGGACAAGTCAATCTGCCAGAGAGTGCGAGTGCATAGAGAATTCTTTATTGTTACGGTGGGAGGAGAGATGAGCAGAGATGCACAGAGAGAAATAGAAGGAGAAAGAACTAAATCAACATATGAGAGTATAAGCTACATTCAAAGATCTATATATTGAGTGAGCTTCTTCTTTTAATTGGTAATGCTAAGGATATTCCAGTACAAGTGTCATTCAGGGTTCTCATCAGGAATTATTTTTTCAAGAATCAAGATCCTAAATCCAGGATTTAATACCATTTTTCGTTCTCTGCAAAGACAGAGAGAGAAAGAGCAAGGCCTAACCATAAAGTCTCTAAAGGCCTTGTCCGTTTACGGCGGGGGTTTCTATAGAAAAGAAGTCCGAGCTGCCGGCAAACGGAACTTGGGTTTAAGCCTTGGCTTCTGACAACGGTCAATATCCAGCGCCCAGCAAATGAAGTGAAATGTCAACTGTAAATTGAATCAACTTGGGGATAGAAAAACCCACAAAAAAAGGAGGAAACCTAGCCCCAATGTCGCAAAAGGGATTACAGCAACCGCAATGCCCCCAAAAGAAGTGTCAAAAAGCTTGATCTAAATTAAAAGCTTCACAAAAAACGGTTGATGAAAAAGGGTTAACCAAGGAGACTAGTGTTTTTTATTAAGAGATTACAGAAGAACACAAAAACATGTCAAAAAACATGAAGACCCCATTTATTGAAGCGATTTTAATTATAAAACTAAAAACACAACAGAATGATGGTTAAAATATAAGAAACACAATTGCTGTTGATTGCCAACTTAGGGGAACACGTAAAAGGTGCAAATTAAATACTCGTAATGAAGAAGGCCCCAACCAAATATGAGCCCGTGACCATGACCAAGGGTCTTGACTCTGTGATCCCGTCTTGTACACACCTGTTACCACCTTCTTCCCGCTGACACTGCTGACAAATGACGGCAAATGCGTGGCAGACATCTGGTCGCCGCTCTTAACCCCCAGCGCCCGGCAACAGCGACGAAAGCGAATGGCTGAAAATGAAAATAGGTAAATAAAATAAATGAAATAAACCGTATAAACCGTGGCGAGAGACGAAACTAAGATCACTCCGAGGGCCGTCGTCGTCGCAGCTCCGAAAAAACTCCCCCGATCGCAGGTGAGAGCGTGACAATGTCAACACATACAGGGAAAAAAACAAAATAAATATAATGAGCAAATACAAAAGCCAAAAAGCAGTTGAAGCATGGCCAAGTGGAATTTAACGCTTTGGCCTGCAAGAAAGCAAAAGTTGGGCAACAACAAAGGGTGTTATTTCCAGCTCAATTTGAATGCAACATTGCTTCTTCTGGTTAAATGTCACAAATCATCTGCTATAATTTCCCATAATTATCGTGTAAACGCACGTCGGCGCAGATAACGAATATAGTCGAGGAAGACGCCCGACTATCTATTATATATGTCTAGGTGAAAGATATGGCCAAGTGTTCTGCAGCAATGCGGAAAATATAATTTGGCTAATGGGGGTTTCGCCTACGCTTTATCGTAGCTATTTTCTGTTAACAAAAGTACACAAGAAACTGATATGAAACCGGAAAGTGTAAACGTGTTGTTTGTGTTAATGGGTGATTTGGATTATTAGGCTCAATGAATAAACACCTGTGGCTGCAAATATAAATAAAGGTATTAGATTTCCATTGAGGTTACTTTGCGGCACAGGGATCTTTTAATTCTCAATGGGTTCTGAAGTTCTTAGGAAAAAATTATTAGCTGAGGATAAGGAATGGTTATTTCTAGAAAGAATTTTTAAGGTAAGAGGGTTTTTACGAAGTGGGATGCTATGATTCGCATTGGGTTCTAGAGTAGTTAGTTAGACTTGTGGGCTGTAATTCCGAATGGGTTCTAGAGTACAAAATAGAAACTGCAGATAAAGACTGAATGCATCTTGATAGAATTAATAAATATATTTTTAATTTAAAGAATTTCTGAAGATGTTCCCAATTCTTGAAGCGTTTTTGCGTCCCTGGAATGTTGTAATTCCCAAGTTGTACCTCAGCAGAAGAAGACTGAGGTAAACTCTTAAAAAAATGTATTTTCCAAGCCAAAGGAAGTCATTTATATTCAAATCTGCTCTCCAAGGGAAACTGTGAGTTTGAATTAATTTTAATTACAACTATTCATAGCTTAAACTATCAAAATAAACCCGCTTAACGAAATATTCTCAAAAGTAAATGATATTCCCTCACACAAATGCGGTTAAAAGCACATTCATCTCGTGGCATCCCCTGCAGTTTCCTGCAGCTAAAAAGTATATTTACATAAATGCCCTTTTCGTAATCGGTTTCTAGACTGCAACTTCCAAGATCTCCATTTCACACACTCAAGACCTTAAGCCATTTTGGCACCCCATTCACCGAAGTTCAACGTTTCTGCGACTTTGAACTTTTAAGGTTTTCCTAACACACAAATACTAGGGAGAACATTTCATAAAGTACAAGGCGCTCAGCAGTATAGAGGAAAATTCCTTATATTTGCATTGCATTTTCCTTTTTCGCTATATTTCTCTGTCCCTCTCTTCGTTTTCTCCCAACTAAACAATGCAAACACACGGCGCGGGATATAGAAAACAAATCCAACAAATCCGCTTAGACTGCAAAAAGGCAAAAACTGCTTCCAATTGCCCAGAGTAAGCTGGAGTAAGCCACACTCCCCACCACTTTGCCCCCACGCACACACAATTTCCACATTTCCCCCCGCCGCATGAGCTTTTCCCACTCGAGAGTCAAGTGCAGGCAAACATTGAAGACGCAAAATAGGAGAATTCTCTGCCGTATTCATTCCAAGACCACGCTGAGTGGGTAATTTACGTACACGATTTGTAAATTGCAGCTGCAATTTCGCTTTTTGCCTGACTTATGCAATCCTCGTGATTGTCACGATGTCTAGTACTGCCGCCACTGCTGCCACTGCTGCCACTGCTGCTTATCAGCTGATTCACACCAATTAAATTTCAATTTTCGCATAAGGCTGCCATTATCTCCGCACGACAGATAGACAGGCAGACACTCCGCCCGCCTTATCAGGTTCTCTAATTCATCTCCCTTTTCATTGATTAGGTTCACACGAACTTTGCCACCCAGAGACTGCGACGCAGCCACATTTTAGATCCATTGTTCGCAATTTATAAGCCCCGGGTTTTGTCTTCTTCTCTGAATTGTTTTTGTCAACAATAAAAATTTGATTTATGCGTATTTATCCGTCACTCGTCTTTGTTTGTTTGCTTCTAATTGGATCCTAGCACTGATTGAATGTCTGGCTGGGCTATATATATCATTTTCCATATTTATTTGTTCATAAAGGTTGCTTTCGCTCGAATGTGGAGCAGCAGCACTCGCATGTAACTGCTGAGTGGGCATACATTTTTAATGGCAAACTGCAGCGGTGGTGGGCCCCCACACAAGTTCAAGGAACTCTAAAACGAATTGTTCTTGATTTAAATCAATTTTGGGGTATAGCTCGGTGGAGAGTTAAATTAAATAAAATGGAAATGATGTGATGTGGGACATGCATATTTTAAGTGACCTTTTGTATTTATTCTCCAGTGTAAGCTGTCGAGTATATAGCACTATTTCCTGCACTTAGATTGAGATTGGAAGACAGTGTTTACCTTTTTAAAAGCTATATTTCAAATAAATTATTGAATTATACTGTCGCCATAATTAGTAATTCAATATTCTTTAGAAAATTGCCTTAAATATACAATCATTTGTGTCAATCTATTACAATCTCCCCTTCTGAAAATGGGATTCAATTACCAAGTCTATTTTGTTGCCCTGTCAATCATCTATTGAATCTCCTCTTTCGAATTAATCTCCCATTCTCCCATTCGGAGCTATCCCAATTGCATTCGCCTGACAATCCCGAAAATGTTCCAATTTGCATTTGGCCCGCAGCAGTGACTCGAGGATAAGCTTCGATTCCTTCCCATCCTTTTCATCTTTCCATTCCTGTCACATCCACCAGATCCCAGGTTGCTGGGTGTCTTCTGTCGGAGGCAAATTATTGATTTATGGCCACGCGTCGCCTGTCACTGTCAAGATAAAGTGCCATCCTGATGTTTGGAGTTGAAGTTGCAACTGGAACGTGCAGTTGCACAGTAAATATTGAATCTTTGGGAACCTAGTTCTAAAAGATATATACTTTATGCTTAAAATGAAGTAAACTGATCTGAAACTTTTTGTATATATATATTTGGGAGTATTGATTTGGAGAAAAAAAGTTTGAATTTGCTGAAAGTCATATTCCTTCTTAGGAAAACCTATTTAGTATCTCTACAAAATATCGTAAGTATGGACCTATCATCTTATTTGATCTGAAACGTTCAGTACATATGTACTTTAAAGCTCTGATTACAACCAAAACCTTTACAAAGACAAAAAAAATAATCCACTTATAGAACTCCCTAAAAACCATTATCTCAGAATTTCTGATATTAAAAATTCATATTTCACTGTGTAGAACTGGAGAATGCATAGTGGAGACTGCAGACTGCAGTCTGTGGGCAGCAGGCGTGACAACTACAAATGCCAAAGGACGGTGTTGGAGACAAAGCCGAGAAAGAAAGGCAGAATCAAAGTTGACTCAACCTTAAGTAGACACTTCACACTTGGCAGGGTCGCTGTCCGTCCTTCCGTCTGCTCCACCTCTCCACTTGCTCCACCTCTCCACTTGCTCCTCCTCCTCCATATATCCATTCCATCTCCTTGCGCCGTGGCGTTCCCAGGGTTCTTGGCTTGCCCTTGCCCGACACTGTACTTTTCCAGAGGCTGCAGTGCAATGGAAGCGAAAAGGAACAACCCTTAGAAATGCAAGCTAGCGAAAAAGCTTAAACACCCAAAGGATGCATGCACTGTGAGGAAAGTTTGATAGAAAAACTTAAACATAAAATGGGGGATACTTTACCAACTTGTTCCTACTAAAAGGACAGGGTTCTTTGTTCATTCAGCTGTTTATAAAAGTAAATATTAAATATATTTTTCAGTACTCTATTACCTTGGCATTTTAAAGATATATCCTTGACTTTAAGGTCTATTTTTTAGGCGTGTACGGAAAGGCGAAAGAGGAGCACTGCTATACACACCGGTAACTGCAAGGAAATCGAATAAAGGAGCAGACACAAAACCAAAACAAAGCCCAGAGTGGAGCTTCGCCAAACAGTTTTTCCATGGTGCGAATGGCTAGGAAATGGGAGGAAAACTGAACTGGCGGCTGGCAAAAACTTTTGTCATTATGCAGGCACAATGGCGATGCTTTCTCTAAATTTTCCTCCCGCCATCTATATCCTCCTGCCTCTCATCAAACCATTTCCCCTGCCTGCACAGCCTCTCTTGCTTATCTGGTAAATTGTCAAAAACTTTTTCCCATCGCTTTCGTGTTTTATAAATAACTCAACAGCGCAGAGCTGGGAACAGAATTCAATAAAACAACAAACTTTGTGGTCGGTGGTTCTCCCCAGCAAAGAACAACTCTCTGAGAACAAAAAAGACACCCCCACGAACAGGCACAATCACTCGAATGCATCCCCACACATTAGCAAATGAAGCCAATAAATGAAAACCCCCAAAAGCTTCCCCGCAAAAATAGACAGGGGAAATGTTTATTTTTAACACGGTTAATTTAACCAAATTAGGTCTAATTCCTGTGGTCAGGACCTGGAAAAAATGGGGTCAACTGGAAAAGAGGGTTTGGCACAGGTTTGGTACTAGGGAGAGGTGTCCTAAATTAGCTGGTAATTAATTAAAGGCAGCAGACAGCAGGCAAGCAGGCAGTCAGAATGGTTGGACAGACAAAAATCCATAATGTTATTAACAACAGCATTATATTTCCATCTACTTTGCGTGTTTCTTGGGGCTGAGAGAGAACATAACCCTCAAGGTGGCGATGGATGGTGCAATTTACATTGTTAACTAAGCCTTAACCGACCAGTCATGCAATTCTTGTCAGCTCTATCTCAGCTTCAGCTCTTTTTCTTGGCTTATTCAATTCAATTTCGAGGCAGCTGCAATTGCAGCCGCGGAAGGTTGCTAAATTACCCAACTAGAGAGAGGTTAAAACCCCAGAGAACTTCGTGACAAGGTAGAAAAAAGTTACAGTAATGTTTTTTTTTGTCTGTAATGGGTATTAATTCTTGTTTAATATGTATAAGCAATGGTTAACATCACAGCTATATGTAGTTACAATGTGGATTTATAGTAAGCCCATATGGTAGAAAAATAAATATAGTTTTATATTCCTTATGTCCCATAGATTATGAGATTTTTCTCTTTCTAAACGTAAAGCTGTTTTTAGCCTCCAAGCCCCAAGTTATTTCAAGTATTTCTTAGCCTTTACAGACGGCTAAAACCTCGTTTAGACAGACTGATTCAATGAGATGTTCATAACAAATGTATGTTAATGCCGAGCGGCATGGCCTGCAGCCTTCTACATATTTATCGATCGGCGGAAAAGGAGGCGGCTCTGGCGGGGACTGGGGGTATTTTTTTGTGGGATTGAGAGGGGTGACACGGAGTGGCCTCAAGTGGGGCAACCCACCCAGTGGCTGTGGTGTTGTATGTTATGTGATTTGAAAGCATGTTTTTCCCCTCTCAGTGGTATTTTTTTCCGTTTCGTTTTTGTTTCGCCGTGGGTTACACAAAAACATTTCAAGTTGCTCCACAGGGTCTGCTTTTTTCGGTTTGCTGTCCGGACAAGTGGACAAAGTGGTCCGCAAGTGGTTGCATGGCCATTACAGGGAGGTCTGGCAGGGAATAGGGGGATCTTGGACCACTGCAGCTGTGTGGCCAACTATCAATTACTTAAATGCATAATTGCAGAAAAATTACGTTTACTTCTTACATATACAAGTTTAAGGAACTAGAATCTATACTATATATTATACTTTATATATCAAAATACAGGATTTAGAGCAACTAGGCTAGAAGCTACCAATCTATAAACTTTATCTTTGTTTGTTTATTTGTATTCCTAAAATCAAGTTCAAGTTTCTCTGCCAAACCAATTTCCGTAAGGTTTTACTAACCCCTTTCCTCTGCGCCAAATTAGGAAGACAATTTAATTGCAGCATAGGTTCACTGAACCCTGTAAAGATCATATAAAAACCAAGCCACAAATGGTCGCATTAAGCTAAGCTTAATATCGCTTTTCTCCAGACAATAAAAACCGAATCGCTGCGCAGCCATGAACGGATCCATGATAATTGATCAACCGAAAACCCAAGCAAAAAAACCCATCGAACCTAATATGGCCAAACAGCGGTAGCAAAAAATAAAAATAGAAAGAAAAAATATATGAATAAATAAAGGGGACATTTGGCGCGACCGTTAAAATTACTACAGAAATACACATAGACCTGTGACTATTATTGTCATTGTTTTAGTGTCTATGGGTTTCAATTGAAAAGTCGAACGAAAATGCCAGGCCAGAGATCTAAGATCCAAGATCATATGGGCAGAAAATGGAAGTCGTGTGCTAAACTTGCGCCAAATCAACACTGACGCAACAGATACAGCTGGAGGGGAGAAATATATATACACACATGTATCGGAGGGTTACGGGGAGGCTAGCTCCTAAACTTGATTTCGCCAGCTGCGCGTGGGCCACCGAAAAAAAAGATACAAAAACAAGCGCTTGGAAGGGAGATCTGTGATCTCGATTTCATTCGAAATAGTTTTATTTCTGTTTTTGTCTCTGCATTGCAAAAGTTTTCCATAAAACTGCGAAAATTGTAAGACAGCCAAACACTGCATGAAAACTAATGAGTGTCAAATAATTTTCCTCGCTTCTTTAATTAGGAATAATATGTGCAATAACTTTTCTTATGTCAGCAATTGATTAACCAAATTTGTAGAGATCTGCGATGTAGATTTGAACAAGTTTTAGAGATTTTGTTGAGGCACAAATACAATGAAAAAATAGGAAAAAATTTGAGCTAATAGCTTAAATTAAATTCTAACAATCTGTCTTGATGAGCTACTCTTTCAGCAAAAGACTAATTAATTTCCTTGGTGGAACCAGACTTAAGCAATTGATTTTATGGCCCAAGTTTTTACATAAATAAAATGCTCAAATGCGAGACAATAAATTGCGGGCGTAGAGTTCAATTTTGGGCATTCGCGGTGGCATTAACATAAAATCAAGATTTAAATGAAAATTAACGCTCTTAAGTGCTTGATATGCCAAATAAATTCGTATATGGTTGTATGTTTAATTAAAAATAGTGTGCTGCATCTATTGTTGCAGAAGCTTTTCCATAAATGCGCAAAAATTTGAAACAATAAATTTAAAGCGCAAGATTTGGGCATTCAAGGATTTGAATAATAGCCACATTTGCATGAAAAGTAACGCATTTAAATTTCGATGTGTCAAATAGATATATATATATATAACGAACGACGCCGGTCGGTTTCTTTAATTAAGAATAATTTGTTGAATAAGTTTCGTTGTGCCTGCATTTGACTAATTAATTGTATGCAAATGACGCGTAGGCGAAAGTTTTATGATAGCGGATATATGTATATTTTACGAGTTTTTAAGTCGCCGACAAATTGACGATGGATTGTTCTGTGGAAATAAAAATTAAAACATTTAAAGCGGAAAGCGGAAAGCGCAACTAAAAATAAACAACGGCGAAGTCATAAAATAAAGGCGTGCGACCCTTCGTCATGTTTTCTTTATTCTCCCCAAGTTCCCCTTCGTTTTCTTTTGAGTGTACTGAAAATAATTTGGAATTGATCGGTTTTCACTCAAAGACTACTATATACATATTACAATTTATTAAAAATATACAATCAACACAAATACAAACAAAAAGACACCCTAAGTGTACCCTGAACTATATAATATATAGTTATAAATCGAAGCTAAACTAAATAAACCCTAATAACAAGAGCATACGGGAAGATAAGTTAAAATTATATGAAATTTTAAATAAGGATGCCCTGCAAAAAAAAAAAGTAATATACAATGTTTGAATTTGAAATATTTTGTCTTAAATATTATTTCATATCAAAGAGTATTGATATATTTTCTCTCAGTGTGAAAAAATGACATGAAGCGCAACTGTTTCTGCAAGACAAAGAAGCAAACGAGAAGGAGAACAAGAAGGAAAAGCAGGCGGATAAAGAGGAGGAAAAGGAGCCCTAACATAGGGAAGTCGTTGGAAATTAAATATGGTTTTGTTACCAGAAATTCCGCAACTAAAAATAAACAAATGAACGAAGCAAGAAGATGCGAAGCACGCGACGCAGAATAAGCGGTGAAATTTGAATCCACGAAGTGAGAGAGACGAAGGAGCAAAAATTAACAACAATACCAAGTAAGTAAAGCCCCCGCCAGTGATCGTTTTTTATTGAGGAAATAGTGCAAATAGAATTGTGATTTCTGCATATTTGCATAAATTGCGGCCATTGCGAGAATTGCAAAACGATTGGCGGACTCGAAGAATAGCGATAAATGAGCAGCGGCGGCAGACTGCAAAAAAAACGGATAGCAACTTATCAGAAACCCACACAGGCACGCGCACACACACACCCAGAACCTAAGACAACAAAAGAAAAACAAAAGTCATTTGCCTTTTGTTTTGGTTTCTTTTTGCCAAGCTCTCCTTCGTTCCTCTCTCTCACTCTTTGGGTCCCTCTCCCGATCAGCACTGCACTTTGCCGATCAACGGTTCTTTAGCTTTCGGTATTTTCTGCTCGCTTGCACCTACGCGACAGGCTCAGCAAAACCAGTTATTAAAAGCAATAAAAAGGAGAACCATTTAACTGTTAAAGGTGTCTCAGGTTGCTTTAGTTTTATTGGTTGCGACTCTTGCCAGGTGTTTAACTCCGCCAGCTGTTTTGTTTGCATGCTAAAAGTATTTTCGTATTTTCTGCAAATTGGAATTGTTTTTGGGTTTTTCGGTGTTGCTTCTGCGCAGGGTGCAAGCAGGACGGCACACACTCACATGCACGCACACATTCACTAACACATGCACGCACACACCCCTGAAAATGCCGCTACTCCAGTGCAATTATTTTTTTTTGCTTAATTTGATGTAAAATACGGAGCAAAGACAGGGAATTTCGGAAAAAAAATTTTGTTTAAAGAAAACGGGAAGGTTGGCTACACCACCCCGCCCCTCCTTTTGTAATGCGTATGTGTTTTTTCAACTCCGGCGCAGCTTCGTTTTACTCTCTATATACAGCTTCCATGTTTTTTTTTTTATTAAATTTCTTTGCGCAAAAGGAGTGGCGTTGTCCAGGATTTTCCACACACACACATACAGTTATTGCGTATATACACATACATAGTCGGCGTCTCTTCAATTACACAGTATTTTTTTCTTGTTTTTTAGTTAAACCTTTTCCGGCACTTTTCAATTTGCAAAACGATTTGGTTTTCGATTCGTTTTGAACACTTATATTTATATGGTTTTTTTCCATTTACCTTTTAAAGACCTTTTTGTTGTTTAGGCTTTTCGGTATACACAAATCCTTTTTTGCATTTAAATAATCGCGCACCGCGGCGACACAATAGTTTTCGCAATTTTTTCGGACAAAGTCGCGTCGTGTTATTTAAAAATCTCGACAAAATCAATGTAAGTTTTTCAGCCAAGGCAAACACACACGATTTAGTTATATATTTTTCGGTTATTATTTTATTTTATTTGTTTATGTTTATTACATGTTTTTAAAGCGGAGCGAACGCCAAGCAGCGGAAGAAGTCACACAGAAAACGCGTCCGAGACCGCCGTAAAATTCGAATTCGAATTTGTGGCTTGCACTCGTATTTATAGGTTTCATCAAAAGCCGAACCGAGCCGAAGGCTGACGAATGGCTCTCTCAACAGCCGAGAGAGTGGAGTCCGAGAAGTGGTTGGCAGTGTTGCCAACTCTTCGGGTCGTAAAAAAGCTAAACTGGCTTTGAAGAAAGCTAGAAATAGCCAAAATATTTTGATTCTAGCTAGAAAACGCTTGAGTAGTCCATCAATATGAACTTTTTGAAAAGCGGTCAACGTTAAATAGAATAAATGTTTCTTAAAAACAAATTCGTAAAATATTTTTTTGGCTTATATAAAAATAACGGATGTTTTAAAAAAATTACGCCAATTCTTCTTGGAAATAGCTAGAAGCCGCTATTTTATCAATTATCTCGAGTTGGCAACACTGGGGTCCTCCTATCCACAAGAAAAAGAGTGAATTTTCCAGCTCGATAGAGAAGAGCATTCGTCTGTTATCAAAACAGTGGGACCATGTTTACATTTGGGTGCATTATCGATAATTAATGGGCGGGACATTTTAAAGTACTCAAATTTCAATTCGACGATATCTTGCAATAAGAATTTAAGAAATTCTGCATGGAAAACTAGGATCAGAAACTCAAAAAATGCCATTAGCGGGGACATTCGTGAGCCTCTTAATCTTGGAAATTCGTCACCTTGAACCTATGTATATTGAAATATTAAAAAAAATTTAAATAAAAAAAATATATACCCCATAGTATATATATATATAGTTTACAATGACAGTTACCTAATGTTCAAATGGTGTTAAATTATCTCTAGTTAGCTGCAATTTCACTGCCCAGTTCGCATATACACATGACCAACGTAAATAAATAAATAAACACAAAGCTACTCTAGTATGCAGTGTATTACAATTTTATTAAATCATTAATAACTTCAGAAGGTTACTAAAAATCCGGTAAGCGATCTCTAGTTCTTAGCCGTCGCTTTCTGGAGTCCCCATGTACAATATCGTAGGCATTTTTAACGACTTAAAGAACGAAGATTGGAAACCGCCTTGGGGCGGCCCTTTCCTTCTTGTGTGTAGCAATCACACGTGCCCTGCCAGCTTTAAAGTCTGTTTGGGCGCTGGCTGTCCACACAAGGCATCCGATGATGACCACCAGGCAGCTAAGCGGAAATTAAGGGAAAAAATCCAGGATTTGGGGGCACAACATTAAATAATAATAAATTGGTAGCTTACCTCAGGTAAATTGTTGGATTCATCTTGGATTGGAAGTCGAAACTGATGGCTGATCGAACCAGTGATCCCCATTTATAGGGGCTCTGGAGCTTCTGATCGACTATCTGTGAATTTCTATTGTTGTATTCCAAGAATTGATATTTCAGAATAGCCGTACACAGATTTTAATAAACTGATCTCTGACATTTATTGTTTCTGCTGATATTTGAGTTAATACAAGTACTTATTAAACCAAACCAATGGCAAGACCAAGCGGTCAAGGCTTTATTTCCTGCATCTGCATTTAGCATATACTTATTTTTTACTTATTCATTTCGTTTTATTTATTAAACTTAGCAGTTTTGCATAAAAAAGATACATTCAATATGATTTTCAACAATGTTTACTAGCATACTTTCGGGCTTAAGTCTAAATCAATTCAAATGTAAGGAGAACATCAGCTTGTATAATTTAAATATAATAATTTTCTTTCGGAAGCTTAAAAGCATATAGGAATTTCATAAATATCCTGAGACTGAAATAGGAATCGAAAAAAAGAAGTTAAGTCAAACTATTTAATGGAATATAATAAAGAATAGAATAGAGTATAATAGGGAAAGGGAATCAAACAATTTATTTAATGGGATTTAGAATAGAATAGAAAGGTCCAATTATAAGCAATAAAATCCCAGCCATGGGTCACATTTCTGAATCGGTGTAGTTTTAGTACAAAGATATATATAAGAGGACTTTAGTACACTTGTGAGCAGGGTTACAACATAAGACAAGGTGTGGCATTACCGCTCAGTATTTTCAGTTAAATAGTTCAATCAGCGACTGAAAATTCTGCCAAAAAGGACAGACCTTTAGGTTATATACTAAATGTATTTTGTTACAAAACATTTTAAAACACACAATTTCTGTTCGGAATTTTTTAGTACAGAAAGTGTCATCACCAGGGACTATCGATATACCTCACCCGCCGCAGTGTGCCCGCGCGTTGCCTATCGGCGAAACGCCGCCGCCGTCAGCGCCGCAGTCCAGTTGGCAGCGTCACCTCGGGGCTGGTCACATTTGTGAATTCGGATTGGAAAAGAGCGGAGGTGTCGAGATTTTGCGTCGGTTGAAGAATTCGCCTCTGATTTTCAGTGCACTGCAAACCGGAACTCGAGCGAAATTGAACAAGTCCTGCTGCGTTGCCGTTTGTGCAATGCAAATGCGATAAAGCGCCGATCGCTGTGCGTGAAGAGTACGTAAGAGATCTGCGGAAAATAAATAGCAAGTCCTGCGCGAAACGGGGAAAAAGAGCGAGTGGCAGATTTTTTCTGTCTACCTACACAAACACACACATATACACGCGCATATACCGAGTGGAGCTGTGTGCGTGTGTGTTTGCGGGAGCGCCGCAAAATAAAAACGGTTAAATCAAATCAATTGTGCAGTGTGTGACGAAGAAGAGCAGAAGCCGAAGTGAAGCTGAAAATGTTTGAATGCGATAAAGATTTTAAATAGTACTGGAAAATAAAAAAGAGCCGCGCCCCGTTTGCCAAACGCCAACACACACACAAACCCAAACATACACGGCACACACACTTAGTTACATAGCACACCAGCGCAACGGCGGAGAGAGAGAAGAAGAGCGGAGAAGAAGCAGAGGCTGAAAAGAGAAAAGTTGAAAGGCAGCAGCAAACAGCAACAAATAGTTTGTTAATTGCACGGGTTTTCTGTTGTTGAATTTATTTAACACGACAACTAAAATAAATAAGAGTATTGAATTTATAAATTGAAGTTAAAATCGTCCCCTCTTCCTCTTCTCTTCGTGTTGTGTTTTGTGTTTTTGGGTTCGTGTTCCCTTCGCCGTTTTTATTTGAATTTCTCTCCGTTTTCGCGAAGAGCAGCAAGCAGCAAAGCAATTCTCCAGATCCAGAAGACAACACAACATACGAAATAGCAAATCAAAATGGCGCACCAGCAGCAACAACAACTGGCTCCATCGGTCAACTGTTCACTGGACGATATCGATCTGACGGCCCTCAAGGTAAGAGTCTACTATTTTATCGCTCTCCGAGGGCAGAATCCGATCCGAGAATAACCCCCCATTCTCCATTCTACACTCTCCATTCCCCATTCTGCCTTTGGTGTGTGCCCATTAGCACGCCTCGCCCAATTAACGGGAAAGTGACCCGTAGGTGTGGCATCACTTGCCGTCAAATTTCCGTAAATAATGCGATCTAATTTAGGGCCATTAAATATCATAAAATAGTGTATTTAATTCTCGAGCTTCTACAAATTATATCAGTTGATTTCCTTAACTTTTTCTTCTGAATCTCATTTATTATGAGGAAACTTTTAGCGAGTATAATACTATTTTTAATATATTCCATAAAGTTACTTAAATTTGACTTTTCACTTGATTTTTTAATCATATTATTAATAGACAAAATTAGATAAGTATATCAATCTAGTTTTGGAATTAAAATAGTGTATTCAATCCTTGCACTTGCAAGGATTTTTCCACCATTATTATTAAACCTTTTAATACTTACAATATATATTTTTTATTTACATTTATTCTAAAATCCAGTTATTTACTTGATTTGTTCCCCATTATCGTAATTTAATTAATATAAGTTTCTTATTTCATATTATAAAGCAATCAAATTTGTATATATTGAAAACCTGAGGGCAATTACGTGGAATTAAAAATAACTGTTTCATATTTTTATGTTTTTTAACTAAAATTGGTAAAAATATGTTTAGAAAATTTTTCCCACATCTTAAATTCTTTTACCACATTTTCTTTAGGAGAACTTCAATTTTAAAGATGGTTTGTATCAGTTTTCGACTGAATTTCATTGTGGGTTATTCACTGAAATTAAAAAATATCGACTCATAAAGAACCCCTGCAAGACGAAGCTCGCTCGATACCCCAGAAAATCTTATACAACCCGATTCCATTGGCCTTTGGCAGTCGGCGAACCCTTGAAGGCTTCTCCCCCACATTTATGCAAATTGTTTAAAAGTACAACAAAGCGAACATTCCCTTTGTGTGGTTCAGCCTTTTTCGCACTTTGCCATGGCAACCCATATGAACCTATGAAGAAAAGGCTTTCTGCACCATTATTTGGCACCCCTCGCAGCAATCACAATAATAATCGAGTTGATAAATGCATATTGGCATTTCGATTTTATTGCCTTGATAGAAAATCAGCCAGAAACCACCCACAAATTGTCAACCACCCTCTTTAATATTTGGTACTCGTAACAGTACAGGGGTATGTACTTGAGTATATTTCGGTACATAATATTGAGTAAGATTGTTCTGTAGCTTGAACAGAACGGATTTTGAATTCTTTAAAAGCCACACAAATCATAATCAACATTTTTTGCTTTAAAATAGATAAATAGATAATAGAAAATCTTATAGTTATGATTATTATGACTAAATTGTTGTAGTAGTTGCAAATTTAAGCTCTAAACCAATAAGTGAATATTAAAATCAGTTTGATTATTAATATTATTTCGCCTATAAGTAACAGAACTCTGAATACCCTGCCTTTCGATGGTAGTGGCAAGGGAATATTGAACTAATTATATTGATCCATTACATTATCAAGGTATTTCATAGTCGTGGCCCTCTTTTATAGCGTTCTCTTTTCTTTCTTTTTTGGGGGAGAGTGGTTGGTGCGCAACTTTTGACCGGCCGGTGTCTCATCTTCCCTATGTTTTTTGTTTCTTTGCCTTGCGATTCGTTTCGTTTTGGTTTCTCAATGAATTTGTCGAGTCGCCCGTTCCCCCCTCTTTTCTCTGGTAAGCCCCCTTTGGCCACACGCACTTGCTAACTTGCGCCGCATGCGTTTGTTGCCTTTCTCTTTCACCAAACACTCACCACTCTCACCACTGTCGACTCGAACTCGGAACTCCCAACTCGGAACTCACCACGTTGGGCGCCTGCTCTTTTGCGCACCCACCGAAAGTGTGGTAGTGTGTGTGTCCATTTGTTGACTTTGCCGGAAAGTGGGTGGTGCTGGGCGGGGGGTAAAGGGGTGGTGCTTGGGTCGTCGCCTCGCTGATATATAAATATATCCCTGTGTGTGTGTAGGCCACAGCTGTGGTCAATATAATAGCCTTAAATATGTCCGGAGGAAAAACTATAGTTCTTGCCCCATTTATACTGTCCATGGAATATAGATTCTTAATTAATTAATTAATTAATAAAAGCTCTAAATCATCAGAGATTTCTAAAGGACCAAAGACAGTATTTAATATATTCTTGCGAAGTTCAATTAATAGATAAAACTCTTGAAAATAATCAGGAAAATCAATATTTCATGAATCTTCTAAATCTGAGCTTATATTGTAAATTTTTTGTTATCGCTTTCAGATTAACGTTTCCACATATCTTAAACCTGTTTTAAAATCTGAAATCAAACTCCATAAACTGCGATAAAGACTTAAAAATTATACCATTGTACTCATATTTTTTTGCCCCCAAAAAATAGTAAAGTAGTAGTAGTTCCTCTGCCCAAGTGCTATTATATTGACCCCAACTGTTGGCTCGTGTATGTCAGTGCTTATATGAAAAATTGTTCATAGTCGATGCAGAAGAGACGAAGACGAGACAAAAACGAGACAAGAATGAAGAATGGAGAATGAAAATTGTTTAGTTTACTTTATTAAAAGGCAGCAGGCAGAGGCGAGCACAACATGCGTGCACAAGGCAGAGTGTGCGGTGTGTGTGCGTGGTGTGAGTGTGTTGCAGCAGACAGCCTCAAGATGATGATAATGATGATAACAATGGGAATCATGATGATTAAGATGGAGCGCTAGGCACTGGCGGCGGCTGCCAAGGAAAACGAGAATCCAAAGCGAAATCTGCAAAAATGGAGGAG
The DNA here is from genome assembly GCA_008042775.1 of Drosophila pectinifera. Lineage (NCBI taxonomy): Eukaryota > Metazoa > Arthropoda > Insecta > Diptera > Drosophilidae > Drosophila > Drosophila pectinifera. The sequence continues at coordinate 87,731 of VNKC01001945.1, forward strand.
AATTGTGGTGTCTTGTTTGAAGTGTTGTTTTTATTTTTGTTTCTGCCTGTTTGGCCTTCTCTCTGCTTTAGCGAAAATAAAAAAAAATAAGGAAAGGGGGGCGTAGGCATCGGGCCCCCCATCGCCTGCATGTCTGCCATGTCTTGTGACCTGTCTGTGCGTAGCTTTTAAAGGTCATTAAACACAATGAACCAGAGAGCAAAGAAGCAGAGGGAGTGCGAGGGAGAATCATGTCTCGAAATAGAAAACAAGAGAAAAGGTCAGAGTCCTTAAAGCTCACGGGGTTCTTTATTATATATTGCCCTCTAGATTTTTACGAGGCTTTCGGTTCCGTTCTGGCTTTATTCCTGGGTCGCGATAAGATTACCGCAAGAACTGCATTTATCAGCGAATGAATTTCATTAATTATTTCTGGTTTCTTAATGGCTGCTCCCCCTTTTATATGTATTGGTAGTGCAGTTTCTTTTATTCTCCTCCTCTGATAAGCATTCAAACACAGTCGTTTGGTGTATTTTCTTTATTTTTTTTTGTGTGCTTCATTCTTTGTCTGGTTTTTACACTGGAAAAATGTATGGGAAGGGGTCATTTGTGGTATACATAAAGAACTAACTCCAAATAATGATGTTTTATATAGTTCATACTTCAGGAACTTCTCAATAACTTTGTATTTCTTTTTCACCTATTTGAGGATAACTCTGGAGCAAAAATTCGTAATTTCCCAACTAGATTTTCAGTGTACATGTTTATTTTAATCAACATTTATTGCATTTCGTTAGCTGCGATAAAAACGTGTTCGCCCACATTTGTTCGGTCGGGTTTCCATGTGTCCGCGGTGCTGCAATTTGCCGAAGGAAACAGAAAACGGCTCTAAAGAGTGGAAAAATATCCACACATGTTTGAGTTTTTGTGGGTTAAATCAACATTGGCCCCGGGAAAATACTTTTTATAGAGTTCGGGAAGAGGCATCATCTCTCAGAGTGTCTGTTTATAGAGGCGAATTTCCCCAGAGTATTGGGAAATGTTGGCACTAGCCTGCCATACCATGCGGGACGGTACTGTTGTCGAAATCGCTTTTGGGAAATTATCAGCTCTAATCATTGTTTGGTTCATTTGCTGATACCTCAAATGTAGGTAAATGGGTTTTGTGACGTCAGCGCGGTGTGCATTCCTAATTGAATTGCCCACACAAATTAACCCAGCCAAGAGACATGCTTTTGGGTTCACTGAGGGAAAAGCGCCCTAGGATTTTAGGATATTTAATTGTCTTACTTGTTTCTGACTTTAAAATGAGTTGAATGTGTTTATAGTTTATTATACTTATAAAAACACACTTGCATTACAATCTACAAAAGTATATTGGTAAAAGACATCATACTTATAGACAACTTTTTTGGAGATTTAAAATCTACAGAGATCCCAAATAAACGTCCAAAAATACTGTGAGATTCTTTGTATGTACATCAACTTTAATTGTATAGAATATGCCACTATAAACTGGTATTGATGTAGTATCATTTATATCCTAATCGTAAATAGTTTTAGGGAAGTTTTTGATGATTTAAAATCTCCAAGAACCTCTAAAAGGGAAATGTTTATTTTGTCGTGTTATTATAAATAGATTTCCATAGATTATACCTCTAAAAACAGGTATTAAAAGCAATTTATTAATTTCTGCATCATAAGGTAAATTGATCAACTTTATGGTGCAGAAATTAATTAATTGCTTTTACTACCTGTTTTTAGACTTAAATCATTTTTTCGTAGTGCAACCTGCACTGAATCTGCATAAACCGTCAGCTCTCCATTGAAATGCATGGGCGTCCTAATATGCAGTCAGTCCTGTTTTTAGTAGCCACTCTCCTGCTCTTTGCATTTTTATTTTCTAGCTGCTAACTGGGCCAAGCCTTTTGGCTGCAGACAGAGAGGGAAGGAGAGAGTTCTGCGCTTTTAGACTAACAAACAAACAAACAAAAACAATAACAACAAACAAAGCAAATCAACAACAAAAATTCCAGTTTTGCCAGGCCAAGCAAACTGTAATAATGAAGCAACTAGCCAAGGAGACAAACTTCTGCCGAAAGACAGGACTAACTCCTTAGATTTCCATTCGATTTGATTGGATTCCAGCTGAAACTTATAGTATTCCAACTTTAAAATGAATATTAAACCACATACTTGTTTCATTTTAGTTTCATTACGTAAACTTCAATTCTGCTGATTCACTAGGCAGGCCCCACTGTACTCGCGTTGGTCCGCATCTCGCTCTTTCGGCCTCCAACGGGCTGTTTAGTTTTTAAGTTTTTTAGTTTTTTAGTCGTACCCGTTTGGACAAATACGAAAGACAAACAAAAGGCAATCTCGGGGAGGAAACAGAGGGAGCACGGGGCAACGGCGGTATGGTGGACATGGAGGGAGATGTGGGATTCGAAGTTGGAAGGGGGACACATGTGTCGGCAGCTGGACAGTTTTTCCACAGCAAGCAGGAATGAGCAGCAGCAGCAGCAGCAGCAACAACAAAGGCAGCCTGTTTTGCCTGCTAAGCAGTAACTGCTGCGGCTAACTGATAACTGTAAGCAAATCTACACAGCAAGAAAAAATACAACCAGCTGGCATGGGTTTCAACAAATTGTAATAATAATAAGATAATAAGTTATAGCTTTTGCTCTAGCCATCCGTGTGTCCGTCCGTTTGTCCGCCTGTATAAACACTTAGATCTCAGAGACTTTCAAAGCGAGAGCTATGAAATTTGGTGACAACATTCTAACAGGTTGCACACAGATCTAAACCTTAGAAATTATTACAAATAATAAATAGATATATATTCAATGTTGATTCCTTGAGTTTTTCTACAATGTTAATGGGTATATAATAAACAGAGCTATACTAAAGGTTTCCTAAAATATAGTGTTGTTAATATTTTCTCTGCCTGTACGATCGCTGACCGCCGTCTAGAATTTTTTCTAACGGCTACCTGCCCGTAGTTTGGCCCCCTTTTTACTCCGCTTTCCTGCCTTGCTCATTTGGCTTGGCTTTTTGTTTTTGTTTTGCTTAACATGTCAACGTTAATGAGTCATGGAGCGCGGAGTCCAACAGATACTTTTCTCCCGTCATTTCCTCTCTCTATTTCCCAGCGAGTTCTCCAGTGAGTTCATTTTGAGTGAATTTTTAATTGATTTTTACAACGTGAAGTAATCAGCCATAAATAGCAGTAATTGCCACCGCAATCCCGCACTCCCCCCAGCATGTTCTCTTTGTTTGCTCCCAGTTCTCCTGTGTTCTCCTCTCTGCTTCTCCTTCTCCCTTTCCCTTTATCGCTGTCTGCCCTTTGCATGTGTTTGACACACTTTTCGGGGTTTGGGGAGTCGGGGGAAAAACAAGGGAAAGAGAGAGAGAGAGAGAATGCAGCCATAAATCTACTTAAAGCGGCTTCCATAGTTCTTCAGTTTTTCCACCATCATCCCCATCCCCATCACTTCTATATATTTTCCCCTATTTGTTTATTTGCCTTGCACTTTTTCCATGTTTTCTTATTTTACTTTTGCTCTCCTCGTTTTTTTTTTTTTTTGGCTGTTGACGCTTTGTCTTTTGGCCTTTTAATTCCTTTGGTGTTGCCCCGGAAAAATGACGAGGAAAATCTCTTGGGGGGAGGCAGGGTAGAAAAGTCTGCAGTCTTGGGTTTTGATGAGGATTAAAGCTTAATAAGGATGACAACTTATATTTATGGTATACCATAAATCAATCTTGTTCTGTCTATTCCGTGCACATATCGATTATATGTGGATATATCTGGGGATTATCCAAGACTTGTATGACTTCCTTTCAACCTCCTTTCGAGTTCCTCAACTTAACTTGTAGAACTTTATGCAAACTGAATTTGGACCAAACTAACTGCACTTTAGTAACTTCTCTTTATCGGTTTTTCTTGGGGAATTCACTAAATGAATTCTACACGCAAAGAAATTTGCAAAATGCCTGTTTTAAGTACATTAGAATTATTATATTGTACTTGGGCAAGAGCTGAGTATAGAAACTTAGCACAAATCTTATAATATTCCTCCAATCTATTATTGATTCAACAAAAGTATATACAAAACTATCCTTATTTTATACTACCTAATAGTAATTATTTGAATTGAATTGTAACATAATATACCATTCCATAACCCAAACCAATCCTGCATAATTAATAAGTAACCAATCTTGTATTGCGTGACTAGAGTCCCTTAAAATGATGTGAAAATATTTCTTGCCCTAGGGTAATGAGGAAATAGACAAAAATTGTTTTTTAAGCCACGGAATCCGTATTTAATCGATATTTATTTCTTTGCCTGTACTTGCTGGCGCTGCCTCTCCTTCCTCCTAAAAGAAACCCCCTTCATTTTTCCTTTTACTTGAAGCGTCAATCGAGGTTGTCAAAAAAGTCAGTTACCTGTTGAAATGCCGGGCGATGTTGTTCTTGTTGTTATTTTAATTGGCATTTGCCTTACCTGTCGTTCTGGCCGCCGTCTTGTAATCCCAAATCCCCCGAACCTGCGCTCCAATAAAAATAGAAAGCATTGTATTGTGGGCCTCCTACCTCCCTCCTTTCCCTTGCCTTTTCACGCCCCGTGTCATGAGTTGCGTGTCAATGAACTCGCATGCAATTTGTATGGCTTTTTGGGATGGGTTGGGAATGGGCATCATCGGTATCGGAGTCGGGAATCCGATTTGGAATTTCGAAATCGAGGATTTTTATTTTTAAAGCGGCGCTGGCGGTGCCTCTGCGTCTTGTCTCTCCTTATTTGTATTGTTATGCCTTAATAATTTGTTTACAAACAACAACAAAAACAAGGGAAGGAACGAGCTCGGTCCCGTTCGTGTTTAAAGGTTGTTTAAGTGGTACCAGAACCCGCAAAGAGGGATTCAAGGGGTTTTCGAGAGTGTGTTCTTTGTTTGTTTTTGGCAGCTGGCAAAAACAAAAACAAAAACCAAACCCGAAAACTCTCAAATAAAAATAAGAAAAAAAGGATTTTATTTGGGCGTTTCCCGCATTGATTTTCCCTAGCACATTTCTCACGTTTTCTCTAATATTTCCCTTGTCTCTTTCCAGGATCCAGCTGGCATCTTTGAACTCATCGAAGTTGTGGGCAATGGCACCTACGGCCAGGTCTACAAGGTAAGTGTCTATGTATATGTTTACTACATTTCTCTCCCCGTAAATAACTCGGGATTTTCGTGGCTATTTTTAAGGCCATCCATACCACATTCGTGTTGAAGTCTTTACGGCTTTCTTTTCATAAGCAAATTTTCGCGTATTCGCCAGTGCGAGGGGAGAGCAATGATCTCAGATGTTTTTCTTCTGAGAGTCACTTAGTCTCTTTATAATTAGCAATCGTTAGAGTTTATGCTTGACTGCGTTTCGCTTTAGTTTTTTCTTCCTATACCCTAACGGTGGGTATTATAATTATGTTTATGTGAGAAGTTTGTAGTTTATAGATCTTGGGGATTTCAATTACTAAGAGCTATGAGGATATGTACTAAAATGAGAATTATTACTAAAACTTACTTTAAAGATTTTGGGACTTGTCATTTATTTAAGACTAGGAACCTTATATCTTATTATTATTATCTAATCTTACTGTATCTTCAAAGTTTAAAAAGATATTTCTATTAAATTTGGGATTTCTTGATTGAGAGAAATAAAGGTTTCAATTAAAAGGATTTACCGTATAAAAAGAGTATAAAACTATCTGTTTTCCTTAGCTTTTTCTTGTGTAGCTTTGTATTTTGCGGATGTATGAAATGTATCTGAGTATCTGTATCCGTGTGTGACGCCCAAAAAGACTGGAGGTCTCCCGTTCAGGTCGCTTAAATTAGTTTAGTGTCCGCTATGTTGTCTAATAACTTGCAGCGAACATAACAAAAATTACTACAAGGCAAAACACACAAAAAATGGCGGCAACACAACGACGGCGACTTCTTCTCACACATTAACACATTTTTTTCTGGCTTTTTTCCTGTTGGGGTAATAAAACAACACCAAACACAACACCCAGGAATCATCATCATCATAATCACCGAGCAAAGATTTGAAATGCTTTTGCTGCCTGCCTGCAGCGTCTCTTGCTTTCGGGGAAAACAATGCCTTGACTTTGTGCTTGCATTTAAATTATAAGTTTAAAAGATAAAACTATGCGGCGGCAGTACAAAAATAGACATTGCTTTTGTAAATTACCGTTAGCCGTTGGAAAAGTCTGAAGAGAAAAACTGGGAAGCCAGCCTAAAGACTGAGGAAAAACCGAGGAAACTGAAAAGTGTGGCATGCGCCGCTTGGGAGGCCAGTCGTTGCCCGTCGTAGATGTTGCATGTTGCAGTTGCACTTTGTGGGGGTCGCCGGCGGCGTTGGCAGCTCGGTGATGAATGCAACCAAATTGAGCTGCAGCCGCCGCCTGGATTTGCTCTCCTCGCCTCAAGTTGTTGTTTATCGCCTCTGCCAGATTCCAAAGTATTTTTATACCCTCGAAGTGGGTAATTTGATTGAAGCATTAAGTCGAAGAAAAGCAATGAACCGCAGCTTGGTCGGGAAATAAATGAAGTTCCTGCACTGTATTTCCATTTAAAATAAATGAAATAAAATGTTGACAAGAGTATTGATTGTATTTTACTGTTTCCTGAAGAGTTTTTACGAGTTTTTTAAAGACACTCAACCTTAGAAAATGTTCTCTATGGTTTACAACATATTTTGATAAATATCTATAAATATATAAAGTCTATAAAACCATTTGTGATCTCCAAAAATGATCTGAAACCAAATTATTTTGTTAAAAATATCTTAAATTAGTCAAAAGCTGGTCAAGAGGCTTCTAAAGAAATGATCCCAGTTCAGTCTACTTATAATTTCACAATATTTAACTCAAAAAATCCCATTGGGTTATAAACTTTGTACTAACTGACTTAATCATCACAGGTTTTGAATATCTGTTGCATGAGTAATCAAAAACGAAATGTTGTTGCGGAGAAATATTCAAATTTGCTTAATTAAATTTATTTCCATATCTACATACATATTTATTCAATTTCTAGGAATGACCAGCTCTCTTTTACATTCTTCTATATAAGGCTCTCTCTCTGCGGGGCTTAAGCTTTATCTATCCATTACACAATTTCGTGAAATTGTGCCGTCAATCAGATTTCAATACAGAAAATATATGTTTAATTTCATATGAATGTATGACCCACAAAATTGGCCAAAAAATGGCTGTCAATTGGTTTTCGCCTACACTTTGCGAGTCAGTTGAGATTTCTTAACTTAACGAAACTGGAAATAGTTTACACATGAATTTTGAGTACGCAAATATATATAAAAATCTACACACAGATATATAAATATATGTAAGATATTGTCAAAGCCAGGCAACAGGCTTAAATAGCTGATTCCTAGATATGTTTATCATTAGTATCCGTTGGCTGACCAACCAGTTGGGAATTGTAGCGTCCACGCAAGCTGAGACAGTTAACAGAATAAGCTTAATAAGGATACGAAATATAAAGAACCTTTCTTGTCAATCCTAAGAAAAACTACCTGATAGTTCTTACCTTATCTTGTTGTATGAATCCTCTGAATTTATCATTCTTTTGCCGCTGTGTACTCTCTACTCAGGGAAAAAACTTGTTAACTCAACTCGGCGACGACTTTGACGCTTTAAGTAGTTCATTATACTGCACATCTGTGTGTGAAATTAGCATGAGTAATGCCCAGATACTTTCCGAGTATCTGTATCTGTATCTGTATCTGTATCTGTATCTGTGCGTCTTTGTTGTCCAACTGTATCGGTATTTCTGTCTGCATGTGACTAGAACTTGAGTTTGAAAGTAACGGATGGTATCCATCCGACGTCCACTTGCTCGGCTTCTGTCTCATTTCGTTGGCATTTATTTGGCTGTGGTTTTAGCTGATTGACTTGGCTGACTGACTGACTGACTGACTGGTCAACCGGTTTACATTCGCTGTGGCTGCGGCTGCCGAGCCTCGATTATAGCCACCTTTTTCGGCCTCGTCCGTCAGCTTATCAAACGTCACAAATGTTGTTGACCAATTTTCGCCATTTGGTCTGTTGCCTGCTTAATCATAATTTCAGTTTGGCTTTAAGTTTATATATATTTTTTTTTTTTGGGTATTTCGATGCGAATTCCACTCAATGACGTTTTCTGCTTTAGAGTGACTTAATTTCGATTCTGCGAATCTGTATATTTTCGCTAAGCTTCATTGATTTATGCCTTCTGTTTAATTTTGTTTGTTTGTTTTGTTTAGGGCACTTCCGCTTTATTTTTAACTTGATACTGCGCTTATAAAATGGCTATAAGCACTTAATAATTGCGGGGTCCCAACTGTCACTCGCTAAGCCACTATAATATATGAATATAACTGGTCAGGAGGGAGGCAGGGAGGAACCGAACCACTTGCGGTTCCAGGGAACACGTACAAGTGCAACGTGTTAACGGCTTTCGGTCATGTGTGCACTGATTTTTTCCTATTTTATTTTTAGGGAGCGGGGGAGTCTGACTTTAAACGTGGTCAACTGGAAATTCTGAACAAAGGAACACAAAGTTCAGAGGCCAGGCGAAGGAGAACTTGGATAAGTTTTTTAAATGCCAGAAAAATGAACTTCTTAACGTTGTCTAGGAATATATATATATAAACTTAGTTTCTTTGTTGGAAAGTTCATGGTGAAATGAGAATGGAAAACTTGCACAAACTTGGAAGATAAGAAAATAAAAAAAAGAAGGATTTCCTTGAAATGAGTAAACTATTAAGTCTCTAAAGAATATAAAATATAAATTGATAGCAAATAATTAGGTAATTTAATGTAACGTGAATAACAAATTTTAGAGGGTTTTATGCCCCTAGCTACTAAAGTGTAGATGTAAGTGAAGAAAAACTTTAAAGTATTTAAAGTATTTTTAATAAAAAATAATAATAATCTTGTTGCTGTTTAAGTAAATTAATTTTATAAACTCTTAACACAATGCATAAAGGCATAAAGTGATCTGAGAATACCTCTATAATTATTATTATAATCTGAAGTTAGTATTTGGTTAGATCATACAGTTCTTAGCAACTTAAAGCTTTTTGAAATTGCTTAAGAATTAATGAATCGTTTGTGTTTATCCGAACTCAGAAGCCACATAGTTCCTAAGTCAACATTTGTGGTTTATTCTGGGTATATATAAAACACACTAAAACCTAATTTCCGCAATGTTCATAAATGTTATTTTTGGGCTTGGCTCCCGTTAGGTTTCCGCCCACGCAACACAACAAAACTACGACTAAAAACAACAGAAACTCAACAGCAAACACACGGCCCACAGTTGTCGGTGTAATTAACATTTCTCATAGCCGGGCGAACTCTGACCCAATTATGGGGAAGCGCGCGGCGGGAATGGATCGCGGAAAGGCGGCGGAGGCAGGGCCGATGGACTCCAGTTTGGGGACAGACGACAAGTGCAGACAGCGCAAGACAATACATATTTATGAGCGAGACATGATAATAAAGCACGCAAGCAAATAAATGGGAAACGACGGCAAAAACTTCTTTTAACTGCTTGTATGTGTCTGCGCAGGCGCAGCCAGGCAGAAAGCATACCACAAGAGGAGCTGGCAAAAAACTGCAGCAGTCAATAAAATAAAATGAAATAACATAGCACAAAAAAGAGAAGAAAAACACGACAAGCGAACAGCGACGAAACATGCAAAATACATTAAAGCCAATACACAAATCAAGCAGGAAGCAGCACAAGTAAGCACCAGCGAGCAATAGGAAGCACAGGGAAACAAACTATAGACAGTCAGTCAGACTTCAGACTCACATCCATAAAAAAGGCACAGCAATTAGTGCACGAGTACCCCAAAAAAGCATAAAAGGCTCTCTCAATGTCACAGAGCTAAAATGTGCCGAAATAAAAAAAGCAAAAAACTAATTATTACGCAAATTGTATTTGTTTGGTAGGCTCTTAAAACATTTAACAAACACAAGTCATTGACACGTTCCCAGAGTGTTGATACACTGGAAGAAAATGTAGTAAAGGGAGGGGGCTAATTGGCAGTAGTTATTACGAAAGGAAAGTTATTTTAATACAAGTTAAAAATGTACTTTATAAAATAAGGAAGACCAGCTTTTGTAGATTTATATAGATATATAATACATTTTTAATTTCCAAATAATATATTAAATAATTGTAACAAATGTCAACTTATGATTTAACATTAAGAGGGATGGAAAGATAAACTTTCTTATCTCTATGATAATATATTATATTATATATTATTATATATCAAAATACCATCACTTAATTGCTGAATCCAGTTGGGAATTCTAGTGCAACTAAAGCTAGTAGTAAGCTGATGCTTGTGTGCTTTGGACTTCAATCTGCAGGAGGTTTTATGATATTTTAAGATCAAAATAATACAATTAATATGTATTATATGTGATCTAAATGACATAATTTAAACAATAATCTCCACCTATTTCTGATTTCAAAATGTTCAGTGTAAAGCAGCCTCCTTTCTCTTTATTTTTTTTTTGTTAGTTTTTCTTTGCAACTAAAAATTGAAATAAGGCTTCTATCTTTTTTGTTTTCCCACTCATTCCCCCTGCATTTTCTGCGCTATTTCTCGCTCATTGTATTTTTAGAGGTTCACTAACTTTGCGTTGCTCTGTTTTCGGTTTTGGTTTTCTGACTTTCTGGCTTTCTGCTTCGCTTTGTTCGCTTAATTAAATCTCTAGCCCTGACACTTTTTTCATTGACAAGGCAACCTGTGTGTTGTGGCTTCCCTTCTCTCTCTCTCTCCACCCGAAAAATAAATAAATAAAAAAGAGAAATAGCCAAAACAATAAATGGGATTTTTGGGCTTACGTTTTCGCGAGTCGAATTTTTTGCTAGCCCAGCAAACCGCGATGGGAAAGTCATCCAGAGAGCGAGGAGGGTGGAGAGGTGAGAGGTTCGGTTTGGGTTTGGGTTCGGGGCTTATAGAGGTGTACGATATATATGTGGATATATGTGTGTGGGCACCCAGTAACGACCTTGGGAAGTGGGCTCTTCTTCTTTAACGGCGGACGAGTTGGTGTCGAAGCTGCTAAGTTATGCATTTTTATAATCTGACCGAGCGTGGGTTGCTTTTTTTTATATTTTTTTTTGTTGGCTTAAATAATATATGCATGTTGGAAGTTGAAAATTTATCACTTTCGAAGGCGGCGTGTGAAATTTTTGTGGTCTGCCTTCTCCACCAAAGTGAAACCACAATAAAAGTGGAAAAAAAAATAAAACTAAAGTGTGTTGATCAAAGGTCGGGCAGTTTTTGGCCATTAGGAAAGCCAAACAAATGTTGATTTGCTGCTCCTTTTGATTTGCTAATTGGTTAATTTAGAATTCGTGGAAAATTAGATTGGCCAATATTTTATTTATAAATTTTGATAGAAATGTATTTAATGGGGGAATCCACTTTTTATTCATTCTTAGTTAACTGGCTATGAATCATTTAGTAAAAACCACGGATTATGTATATAACATATAGATGAAGCTATATCAGAGCCCATGAAGTATATATTCTTGATCAGCATCACCAGGGGAGTCGATTGAGTCATGTTCGTTTCTCCGTTTATGATAAACTTGTTAAAAACCTCGATAATTTATATAGCAGACAGAAGAAACTACCCTTAAGAATACAAATTCTTAATAGGCCTCATCAGGCGTGTCGATTTAGCCATGACCTGTCCATTTGTCTGTCTATCTGATAGATCTCAGAGACTATAAGAGCTAGAGATATAAAATTAGTTCACACATTTAATATAAGTTAAAGCAGATCGATTGTTTTACAACTTTACCACGCCCAATACTGCCCACATAAAAATAATAACACAATAAAGTTGCAACCTTCTATCTATCTCGCTCGCTCTTGCCTCTCCTAAGCCGCGTGGGTTCGGACTTTATAAAATCAACAAATAATTTCTTTGTAGCCATTTAAAATACTCGATTTTCAAACAGAAAATAACACATTTTCGCTATATCTTGATGGACAATTGACCCACTTTTTTGCGCGCACTAAAAACTTTCAAACCGATATTACCAAATTGCCGCCCACTAATCAGCGAATGAGATAACTCTCGTTATCTTTACGTTTTGCCATTATTCAGCAATTGCGCCTAAGTATGTACATGCCCGTTTTGGTTACAAGGTTAACACTTTGGCAACACTCGAATACATATACTTTGTATATATATTTTAATATTTATGGTTTGCAGTTGGCTGATTAAATATGCAAACATTTCGCTATCCCCTTTGATTACTCAAAGATTTCTATGTGGATTTTCATTAGCCTGACTTTGGGGCATATTTAGTTTTGTTTAGCAGACGGCCCGTGTATATTGTGGCTGCTGCTGTTGAACAATTAATTTATGAGTGAAAGTTTTGTTATTTTGCATGCATAATTTGCTGCTGCTGCTGCTGCTGTTGCTGCAGCCAGACAAAGAAAAGCCTTTGTCTTCTTTCTGAGGCGTAAAGGGAGCTGAGCGTATCTAACTAATGTATAGCTTCTTCTATAGCTGCTGCTGGCGGGCCCCTTATCTGCATATTGACTTACAATGCCACATGTGACATTGTCCCATGTAATTGTCCACACAATCGCTGGGCAAATAATGAGAGGAACGACGAGAGTCGAACCCGTTGACCCGCAGTTGAGTTTCTTTTGAGGGACGACGACTCCCTATCTTTCCGCTTAATTCATTTAATTTCCAATTACCGAAATGGGAACTTCAATTTGACAGCCCTAAAGGGACAACACTCTTCCCTCTCAATTAATTAGAATATGATGAACTCGCCCTTATAATGGGAACTTTTCAAAAGGAAACCGGAAATTGTTGACACGCAAAAGTGACGTCATTACCTCGCACATCATTCTCCACATTTTATATTTGTTCTTTTTTTTTTTATTATATTCCCCACACACATTATCTTGTGACACAATTTCATCGTCTGCTTATCTTTTGGCAAATAAACACCTTTTGGCTGTCAACAATTGGAAATAGATTCAATGACTCAATTTTCAAGGAATATACCCCACTGATAAGGCATTAATTTGCCCATGCAAATTGTTGTCAGTTAATGCTTCGTAATTCGAATGAATAAACCATAATTGTGCTGGTAATTGAAAGCGGAATAGGGGATATAATTTTTGTGGTTTGTGGGAAGTGTGCATGAATGTATATAGGGGAAGAAGTGTCAGGGATTTATTGAATGTGTTTTGGAAATCTCAGAAGAGAGGGTTGTGAATGATTCGTGTGGTTTTATTAATTATGATCCCTAAATATCGATTATGGTGTCACGCTCTGTCTGGCTTTAAATTACTCTGAAAACCCTAACACATTCTCTTGGAAAACTCAATTTATTCTTGAGTAATTTTGTCTAGACAGCTCAGCCATCAACTTATTAAGGGTTGGAGTGAAGAAAAATGCCAAAATTACATTTACCTTCGGCACTTTAGCTCTCCGAAATAACTGGCACATCAAACAACAAACTTTTGCTAACTGGGTTAACCAGGTGAAGGAGGCTAGCCACAACAGCCATCAGCCAGCCTGCCAATAACACAAAATGGAAAGCTTTTTTAACACACTTTGAACTCTGCTTTTCATGGCGGCATGGCGGCATGGCTCGCACTCCACTCGAAATCACCTCACTCAGACACACTCCTCCTCTCGGGCCAGGAAAATTCAATTTAATGAAAATGCAGCCAAGTGCTAAAAAGCCTGTTAAGTGGTTCAATGAAGGAACGCCGGAGAGTGGGGCCAAATGCAGCTAACCTTTTGACCCACACACCGACCCATGGCGATTTACTCGGCTCAGCTGAAAGCAAAAGCATAAGCAAAATAGCTTCAAACGCTCACCAAAATGGGAGCCCCCATATCTGAGATAAATTTAAACAAAATTCAAGCATTTCAAGCACTATTTCGACTTCAATTGCTGTTTTATGAGCCAGCTGCAAACACTCGGTAGACCCAACGAGAGATACAGAAACCAACTACAGGAGAACGTGTCACGATCGAAATTCCCAGATCGATTTATTGCATATTAAAACTCAGGGAACTATTCTGAGTTAAATGCTTTTATTTGCATTATATTTCAATTAAAATTCTTGTTTTAAACAACGAATTACTCAAGTAATCGTGTGATATTGCTCTCTTATTATAAAATATTACAAGTTTGCTATCTCAAACAAAGTGTATTTATTGTGTGATGAAATTCTGTCGATATATGTCGATGTACGTGTATCGATATAGAAATGTTACATATAATCGATATGTACACGGATGTTTATCCTTAAAAACCCGATATTTTTAATGTTCTCTAGAATACCAACCCATATTAAATATATGAAATGAATTCATCATCTGGAAATGATAATTAGAATTGGAATACTGATAAGCAACGGATAAATTTGCTTTCGTTAAATAATATCGATAATTTTCTGACTATTTCAACTATGACAAGTTCCACTGTATCCCACTCGCAGGAGGCTTAGACTTAAAAGTTTTCAAACTGCTCGCTGACCAGCAGCAACAAATGAAAAAAAAACTTTGATTACCCGAGTTAATTAACGAAACTAACAACAATTGGTAATTGATGAGCGTTAACCTTCCCCGCTGCCTCGGCCGTCGCCACCTCCTGACCCGAATGCCCCACCTAATCACCTTTCAAATGGAGTCTACAAATTTGCACACTGATCAACTGGCAGCAGAGAAAAAATACAGAAAACACGGTAAAAACTATGCACAAATGTTGCGTAAGTTGGCCAAACGCAGCTGTGCCACTGCGGCAACAAAGTGCACTTTAAGAAATTTAAAAAGAGATCAACTTCTTTGATCGTAAAAAGCCTTTTCAACTGGGTTTATATATATTTTTAAATAAAATATAACATGCGTATTAATTAACTTGAAATCTCTACATTGATTTGGGGAAAAAGGTTTATTATTTATTAGAACAGATTAAATAGAGAACAAGTCGACATATCGTCATATAAATTCTGTATTTAAATAATCGTCTTTATTTTGGTTATAAAATTAGATGAAATATTTTTTCCCTCTGTGGAGTCTTCGAACCCATAGACTCCAAGCTCCCAGCTGCGGAGTTCCAAACTCTGTGGGCCAGTGAGGCAAGTGGAGGAGGCTCCTCTCCTCGACTCGACGCATCGCATGGGGCGTGGCTGCTGTGGTTTTCCTATTCGTATCTGGATCTCGCAAGTGTTGTAATTGAATTGCTGCTGCGGCGTGTGGGAGCTGCAAGATTTCCACAATTAATATGCCCACAGAGAGCTCAATGAAAGGTGGCCAGGCAGGCAGGCCAGGCACCCAGGCAGCAGATGAAAAATGTAGTAGTACAATGCGGTTTTTGGTCTCCTTTCGTCTTGATGTGGTTGGAACACACTTTGGGTTACTTAATAGCACCGACAGGTGGGTGGTGGCTTCCACAGCGTTGTCGATGTACTGGTAATTTGCTTATATTTGCATGGAAATGGGGGAAGTGGACCGGGAAAAATAAGATTTACTGGTTCTGCATTGATTGTAATTTATTAGAGCCATGTAGAGAGCTAACTAGCTCAGAGATGGTAATTTAAACTCTACAGAAAAAGGACTCCACCCATTATTAAGGTATTTTAGTTAATCTTTAGCCATGCAATTTAGTTACAAGTAAGTAATCTTTAAAGTGCCTTTAAGGTATCAATATTTTGGAATATATTTTGGGTTAATGTGATATAAATGTGTTCCTACATAAATTATGTCCCTTTCCACCGCACTTTCTAGACTTACTTTGATCAACCTTTAGATCCCTCTTGATCTTTGCTTATGTTGTCTTTATAGTCCAGTCATTTCCTCTTTTCTACGACTTATTGTTTCCCATTTTCCTCTTTCTTTTTTCATCGATTCCAGTTCCGCTAATCTACTAAAACATTTCCATTTCCTCGTTTATATTCCTCTTAAGAACACATGTCTGCCCGTCGGATTTCTGGCCTTATCGCCAACAGAACAGAGTTCAGAACTAACTTTATTTCCCTTTTCTCTTTTACATACTATAATGGTTTAAATTCCTCAGACCCTTTCTTTCCTTGGCTTCCATCTGAAAATTTGCGTGCCAAGTTAAAGCAACTTGAAAAACATGTCCAAAAGTTGATCTTTTTGGGCCATTTTTCGTTGCCATGAATGGTGTTGAGAGAGGGGAACGAAGGCGAAGGCACTTGACTGCATTTTTTCCTCTTATGCAACGCCAATTTCCGAGTCGAGTTTATACACTTATATATATATATTTTTTTTTTGCTCTGCTCTCTTATCAGCAAGCACGAAAAAGTGTAATTTTTTGTTGCAGTTTCTATCTGTCTGACAGCTTCAGCTGCGAATTTTTCATACACTTTTTTAGTGCAATTTTTGTCAACAATTTTTGCCACACAACTTGCATAGTTTTCCAACTGGAAGGGGGCATTGTTGTTGTTGGAGTTTCCACAACAAAAAGTTGCAATGTGTTATGTTTAAGGTATACACATAATGCGATCGTGTTTATGATTATATATGCAAAGGCTTTATGAGAATATTTTTTTTGCCTGAGTATGCAGTTTTTTTTATAGATACAATACCACATTGTCCAAAGTCTCTTTTGTTTGTAGAACCTAAGGGGGGACCCTGTTTATTTGTTTCAGATTTGTTAAATACATAAATATAGAATTTTATAGGTTAATTCTGGTATTATATAAAGTTATTAATTTGCATTAAAATATCAATCTTGTAATATTTTTATCGAGACATTTTTATTTTAAAGAACCCTGTCTGGATTCGAGCCCATGACGTATGGCTTATAAGTTCAGAGTTGCTTTTAATCTTCTTTTAGAACCGTTTCCGGGTTGTGTGATAATAATTATAATAGTTATAATACCCTAGTACACTATGGATAACGGGTATAAAAGTAAGGAATCAGTGCCTAAAAATTGTATTGCTCATACGCAATGTGGTCCCTATTCTTTACTATAATTTTTATAGCGATTTTTGCACACATAATCTTTATTACATATACTTCCCTCTAATATTCATTATATTTAAGGAAAAAAACAATAAATCAAGCTATTGTTATTAAAGTTCTGTAATTATTTCCCTATGTAGTCGGTCCACCCTACTCCACAAGTATCAGTATATTTGTGGCATATCATCGGGTTGATTGTTTTATTGTTTGGGTTTCTTTTCACGCTTGATTTTATTTTATACTTGCCTTGGCGCCTTGTATCTGTATCTGTATCCGAGACGGCGACTGTGACTGTGTCAGCGCCAGTGTTTGATATCCGTCAGATACTCATGCTGGAGCCGAGCCGAGTATGTGTGTGTGTGTGGTGTAATCATAAACCATCTCTGTGCATAGGTAGGCAAATCCAAACCCAAATCGGACCAGACAGCTGCACAAGTCGACTCCGTACCATGCCATTGTTGACTTTACCTTTGAAAACATTTTCACATTTTCGATTATATTACAAATTCAGCGATTTTCCTTCTCTTTTTTTTCTTCCCATTGTCGGCGGCGGAGCTTTATATGGCAAAAGGCTTGTCGTCGTCGTCGCTGGCTTTGTTTATTTATTTCTGCGGATTGTTTAGCTCTATTTGCTTTTGGGCTTTTAAGAAGAAACTGATGCCCCCTTCCCCCAGAGCTGGGCGGGCTGTCGGCGAGTATCTGATGAGTGAGAGTGCGACTGCGACAGAGACTGCACTCTGAGTGATTCACAAACACAGCTTTCTTTGTATTAATTGCGGCAATCATCTCTCTACTTTGATTACTTTCGGCCGAAACCTGAACCCACTCGAAAATCAGAAGCCGCTGAAACTACAAGGCCAGCCAAGTGTTTTTTATTACATACTTTTTTGTGTGTGCCCCGCCTAATCGATTTCTCCATGCACAATTTCTCTCTTTTCCACAAGTCAGGCTCCATTAGTGCATGTCATTAATTTGCATAAAATCTGCAGCACAGTTAGAATCTGCGGTGATGGTGATGGTGATGCGATGATGGCCCAGACATTCTCCAACTCCACCTCCTGCCGATCTGGGGCTCTCCGTATAGTTTTTAATAACATTTTGATAGAATCTGGCCATGGTGTAACGCCTCGTCTAACTAATCAATAAGCGGAAAGAAAATGACAGGTTTTTTTGCAATATGAATTATGAGAATACCCTGTAGAGAGTGGAGGGTTTCTATTCTATATAGAACAATATTATTATATGTTCTATTTTCATAGAACAATAAAAAACTAAGAAATACTACGTACTTAAAGATAAGCCTTGGATTTGGTTAAGGAATTGGCAAAAATAAACATGATAAATGATCTCTTTGGGAATTTACTATTAACTCTTCCCTTTAGTTCAGATATTTAAAAAAAATACTCTTTTAAAAACCTTACTTTATGGTTTGACATTTTATTTAATAATAAACCTAACAGCTCACTTGGTTTGACTAATAAAAAATATTGTTTTAATGATAACTTCGTGACTTTCAAATTCCCTAGTTGTAAAACCATAAACTTTAAATGTTTCACAGGAATTTTATTACCAACTTAACCAGGAACTACTAAAACCTCAAGCTAACAAAGTTGTTGCCCATAAAAGCTTCCTAAAAATAAAACCATCAACCTGCAGCTGTTGCAGATACAGATCTGGGCAGGATAGAGTTTCGTTGGTTGGAAATTCCAAACCAAAGTAACTAAATGGTAATCACTCGCTGGCAGGGAACATCGAACAGCCCAAGGGGCAACATTATTCTACACCAGAGAGACGCGTAGTCATCGTTGGCTTGACTATCGTCGTCACTTAAATCGTTATCATCTCTCGTTAGGCATTTGATTTATGGATGGAGTAGCCAGCAGCCAGCAGCAACAGCAGCAGCCTGTGCTCGTTGGCCGCTGCTCCTGCTCACTCAATTAAAACTGTATTAAATGTAAAATGGCTTTAAAAGCGGCTTAGGAGACACGGCCGACCGACAGCAGCCGCTGCCACGAAAGATGAGATGCATGTTGGTTGGCTGGTTGGCTGGTTGGCTGGTTGGCTGGTTGGCTGGAGCAAGAAGCAGCAGTCGCCAGAAACCAAGAACCGGTTGGTCAGGACAACTCAATCTTGGCCGGAAGAGGGAAAATATATAAAAACAATTAGTTAGTTTTGATTAAAGTGGCCAGTGGCTAATTGAAACTAGTTGGGTTGGGCCAAAAACACTTCCACTAAGACGTGACATGAACGGGTAATAATTGTACCTATTAAAACTCTTCAAGAGAACTTGCAGCCTTGAGGGAAAACAGCGGCTTTGCTAACAGAAAAATAAGCTTTCAGTTTGAAAATGCATCAAACTGCTTGAGTTTATTTGGGGCAAAAAGAAGAGCTACTTAATATAGCCTACAGCGATCCAAATATTAGTCATTTAATTCTTAAAACTTGACTGCAGTTTTTGTTATCTTTATTTATCTTTTTATTATAAGATAATGTAAATATTTAGTCTAAAACTACTTTCTTGAGTTAAATGTTTACTATGCCTTGCTGAAATTTTATTAACGACGACTATATATATCTTAAGATCTCTCTCTATTTAGTCACCCCTTCCTTCCAGGCCTTGAATTAGTCACATTCGTCGTCGCTCTCTGGAATAGATATTTGTGGCATGTTTACCTTAACTACTTGACACTCTGATTGAGCAGACACATTACCCCACTTGAGGTTGATGCTCTGCTCCGCTCTACTCACCCCCGGCTCCTCTCCAGACAAGTTCTCTGCCCTCCACTCTGCTCGGCTCCTTTGCCCTATTGTTTGATTTCATTGGAGTCGATGCCGAAGCCTATGATGACGATGCCGATGATGAAGCTGTTGTTAAGGTTGTTGTGGCAGGCAGGCGGCTTTTGTTTACTTAATCACTTTTTATGCGTCGCAGTTTGTTGACGCCTTACGGGGGCAGGGACTTTGTATAGGAATATATAGAATATATAGAGTATACTATATATAGAGCTGCAATAGTCAACGCCTTCACGGTCGCCATCGTCTGGTTGTCAAGTGCATAATGAAGGCTTCTGCGGCTAAAGAGCATTAAACAGCCCCAATGCCGCAATGAACCGAGTTCTGGAAATGCAGAGTCTTACTTCAGTCTTGGAGAGGTCTAGATTAAAGCAAAAGAGATTCCCCACCAACTTGCAAGGTTTTTCCTATATTGTCAAGTACTTGAAGAGAGTTTTAGTCTTTTTTAGTTATCTAAACTTACCACATCTAAAGATTTCCTAACTAAAATTGTTTATTTTGCATCTTTTACAGGGCCGTCACACGAAGACTGGTCAATTGGCTGCCATAAAGGTGATGGACGTCACCGAGGACGAGGAGGAGGAGATCAAGCTGGAGATCAATGTGCTAAAGAAATACTCGAATCACCGCAACATCGCCACCTACTACGGCGCCTTCATTAAGAAGTCACCGCCGGGCAAGGATGACCAGCTGTGGCTGGTGATGGAGTACTGCGGTGCTGGATCCGTGACAGACTTGGTCAAGTCCACCAAGGGTCAGAGCTTGAAGGAGGAGTGGATCGCCTATATCTGCCGCGAGATCCTGCGTGGCCTGAGTTACCTGCACTCGAACAAGGTCATTCATCGTGACATCAAGGGCCAGAACGTGCTACTCACGGACAATGCGGAGGTCAAGCTGGTGGACTTCGGTGTCTCCGCGCAGCTGGACCGCACGATAGGCCGGCGCAACACATTCATCGGTGAGTGATCGGACGGCGGTGATGAGTCACCTGTCCCTGCGATCTGTATCCCATCTACCTGCTAAACTGGCTTTCGTTTTCCCCACTTCTGAACGTAGGTACTCCCTACTGGATGGCCCCCGAGGTCATTGCCTGCGACGAGAATCCCGATGCCACGTACGACAACCGCTCCGATCTGTGGTCGCTGGGCATCACCGCCCTGGAGATGGCTGAGTCACAGCCCCCGCTCTGCGATCTGCATCCGATGCGCGCCCTCTTCCTGATTCCGCGCAATTCGCCGCCGCGGCTTAAATCGAAGAAGTGGACCAAGAAGTTCCAAAGCTTCATTGACACGGTGCTAGGTGAGTCATCGCACAATGTGCAACTCCTGTGGCGTGATGTGGGGTTAAAATGAATGGGAAAACTGCTGCAGTCGCTGCGGACTGCTTATCGAAGCCAATTTTTCTCAGAAAAATTTATATGAAAGAAAGAAGTCGTATCATATAATGCTTAATTGAGAAATCGTATATAATATACAGAGTTTTCAAGTTACTAATTACGTTGTTCCTCAATTGCAGTGAAGGACTATCACCAGCGGCCTTACACCGAGAATCTGCTGAAGCATGCCTTCATCAAGGACCAGCCCACAGATCGCCAGGTGCGCATTCAGCTGAAGGATCACATCGATCGCTGCAAGAAGCGCAAGCAGGAGAAGGAACGCGAGGACTATCGCTACTCGGGCTCCGACAACGATGACGACGAGCCACAGTTGGCCGGCGAGCACAGCTCCATTGTCCAGGCACCGGGCGGCGATACGCTGCGCCGCAACTTCCAGCAGATCCAGGAGGGTCGTCTGGCCGCCGAACAGCAGCAGCAGCATCACCTGATGGCCCAGGCGCAGGCTCAGGCGGCAGCCGCTCATGCCGCCGCCCAGGCCCAGGCCCAGCTGCAGCAGCAACAGCAACAACAGGCCGCGGCAGCAGCGGCGGCGGCAGCCCATGCAGCGCAGCAGGCACAGGCCGCCCAGCAGCAGCAGGCGCAGGCCCAGCAGCCACAGGCCAATCGCCAGCAGAAACCGCCATCGGTAAGAGGCACCCATTTGCTCAAGAAATAGTATATTAATCCCCTATATATGTTTCCCTACAGCGCCAGCCGATCGAAGAGCTGGGTCCGCCGGCACGCCCGCCACAGCGCCTGATCGTGGTGCCGGATCCGCCGCACGCCAATCGGCCATTGCCACCGACCCCCAAGTGCGGGGAGCCTGCGGGACAGACGCCGCAGCAGCAGCAGCGCAACTCGCAGAATAACTTCAAGCCATCGGTGCGTATCGGGCGAAGATTGACGGCAAGAAGAGGGCAGGGCTGAACAATTTCTGTAAGGCCAGGCGGCGGCGGCCGATAAGGCAATCGGGGAAATCCGATCTCGTGGGGAGGTCTCTGGAGCAATGACTTCTCCAGTTGGGAGTTCAAGAGTTGGGGGGATCTTTACCAAATGGATGCTCTCTACCCCCCAAAACCCCGTATACCCGTATATTGATTGTAACCCCCGGTCCCGGTCGATGATGTAGTTAGATTTTTATGTTGCCCATACATATGAATATGTGAAACCATGTAAATGTCGAGTACCATTCTTATCTTATCCTAATTTCTATATCTCTTTTATTTTCATGTTATGTGCGCCTACATAATCTAAAAATATATATATTTATATACCGTATATATGCATTGATAAACCTGTATACCATATATATATGCGTAACTCTCGATTTATGATTTGACTCATGTGTACATCATCCCGTTGCGCCGTTAATCCAACGTATGATTTCCGAACGACACTTAAACCACACTTAAAATCGAACACACAACAATCATGACTACAACAACAACAATAACAACAAACAACAACAGTTACCACCAAGGAGACCTGAGGTATGTCCTACGATTTTCAGTTTGAAGCCTGTTTGCATCTGTTTCTCTTTTTTGTTCACTTGCTTGAGTTGCTTTCCTATACAGTTTGCATACATTCAAAGCATGAAGTGCGTTGCAGAACTAGAAAAATGTAAAAGGGATTTCCTACCCATAAAAAAAGAAGAAACTATGCTGAACACGACTCTGGTCTCGAAAATGTTCCATCACTTCTCGTTTTTTCGTAAACTAAATGTTTTTCAAGTCCTGCAACGCACTCCACATCGATTGTTTTCCATTTGTAACACCCCTAAGAACCCTCCCCCAAAAACCCCCTTTCGGAACTTAGTCAAAATTAATCTACAAGTCTAATGGAGGTACACAAAACCCCTCGTAACTCTGAAACCCCCAAACTCCACACCTTTTGCACGTGCCACACTTCTAAACTAAACTTCCCCAGCTAAGAGATATGGTGAAACCAATTGACTAACCCCCAAAAAGTAGATTGATACCTGTGTCTATGATCACTGAGTTTCCTGTGTGATTGATGCCGTTTCCAAACAACCCAAGTAAAGCGCCGATATGGAAATGTGGTCCAAACTAACGTACGAGTAGATAAGAACTAACCACCGAAGCTTTCTAACCCTATAAAGTTTCTCTGTGTAACGCTGATCCGTGGATCCAAGCTCTCACACTTTTTCGCCTGGCGTTTTGTACGTTTTTATCTATAAGGAACCGAATCTTGTCGAAGGAAAACCAATCTAATGCTCTCTTACTTCTCGTTCCCCCCCAAAAACCAATCAAAAACCCGATCAACAAATAAAACGTGGTATAATGTGCAAAAATTACACAAAAACACCCAACAAAATACACAACAACACCACACACAACAAACACACACACACAAAATCCTCCTCTGCCCCCTGAAAACGCAAAACGAAAACAAATGTATTGTAAAAACTGTAGGATCATTTGGATGTGTTAGCAGCACAATTAAATGAATTGGGCGTGGTCTCCTCCCAACAGCCGCAGCCACAGACAGCAGGGATTCAGGGATCCCAGCAGCAGCAGGCGCAGCCGGAGGCGCCGCCACGGAATAATCGCCAGTCGAGCGGCCTGTCTTCCAGCGGATCCGCATCCGGAGGCTCCGCCTCAAAGCCAGCCGCAGCGCTGCCCCAGCAGGGCAACAATCATCTGGGCCAGCCGGTGAATCCGCTGGACCCGCTGGACAGCAGCGATTCGGATAGCGAGCCGGATGAGCCCAACGATCGGGCCAGGAACGATGGCACTCTGCTGGCCAGCGATCCGCCCAAGCCGCTGTAAGTACGAGCACAAAGAAGGGGCGTGGCAGTTAGCAAGCAACAAAATTGTACAAATCAAACGATGCAACCTAGCAGCAGCTCACTTGAAAAACATTAGAACACAATAACAGGGGACCTTAAAGCAAAATCTTATAAGTTTTGTAATTTTTAGACAATTTAACTTCAACAGAAGCCCTTAAACTGAAAACCTGCCCAAATGGCCTTTAAAAATAAACTTCTTGAATTGAGTTTCAGTACCAAACAAATCCTTTATTGTCTTGAATTGGTTTCCAGAACCAAAGAAATCCTTTATTACATTCCTCGCTATATGGCCGCTCTTCAATTAAGGCACTTTTTCGATAAACGGCCTAAAATGTTTCGATTTAACGGCTAAAGCTACTTTTTCAATGTCGATATATTTACAGAATAATTGATTATATTTGATATGTAAATTTCGAGTAATATTTTATGACACATGTTACTTTAAAATTTGTAATAATGAAATTGTATCAAACTTTACGGTCCCTGATTAGAAGAACACTATCATCTCTCTCTCTCTCAAAATACTAACCCGACTTCACAACATTCTTGTCTCTCACCCATTTAAACACTCCATTGATTACCTACCACCTCCTCCTACACCTACTACACCTTAAATCCACTCCCATTTCATTTCCATTCTCACCAAACGACGATTTGCCGCCCCTTTTTTCGTTTTCGACTTGTGTTTTTTGTGCTTTTTGGTTTTTCGTTATGTTCAGACCCGAATTTTCATATAGGCCTGGCTTGGGACCGGTTTCCGAGGACGCTAATACGACGCCGTTGAGCCACGGCAGCGGCGGACCGCCTAACCGCCCACTGCCCCCGACGCCGGATGATGATGACCAGGCCGGAGATCGCACACTGATCATGAAGCGCGTAAGTAGCACTATCTCGAGATACCCGATACCCACATTCAATATCGACTTCTTTATCCTCACATATATGCGTATGAATCTTTCTTTAGTTTAGTTCAGACCCTGCTCATACCGTGCAGCTTCGTTAAGATTCGTGCGAAGTGCCGAAGGCCTCGTGGCCCTCGGGTGCACTGCATGGGCAGCTCTGTTTTAGTTCTTTGTTTTGATTTTTACTGATGAGATGCAATAATCGGAGGGCTAGGAAACTGATTTTTAGGTGAATCGGTGACAATTGTACAAAAATTGTAAACTAGCTTTTGTAGGGTTAAAGGTCTGCCAACCCCAACAAAAAATTTTAAAACAAACTAAAGAATAAACCTAATCAAAAATAAAATTAATTATAAAAATAAAGCGTAATATTAAATAAGTAAAACTTGGTTGTGGTTCTCTTTACAAACAATATAAAACAGCATTAAATGAGTTAAAATATAATTTGATTTCCTTACTAAATTTAATTGATTTTGAATTAATCTTGATTTGATATATTGATTATATTTTTAAATAGTAACTTAATGGCGTAAGCAGTGTGAAATCTTTTTCGTGAATTTTACTTTCTCTGTGTAAATTTATTTTCCAAATTTTATTACTACACCTTTACTTGATTTTGTATAAACTTTTTGTGTATATTTTTGATTGAGCCATGTGTGATGTTGCATCTATGTATGAATATATAAATGCACTGATGCATAGAATATGTTGTCACGATCGAAACATTGTACATACATGACTATATATATGCACTATATGCACAAACACCCCATATATAGTATAATATATATATATTCGACCGGAATGAAGAAGCAGAAGCAGAATTCATGAAAAACTTTCCATGCTGCGGTGGGTCTTAGGAAAGAAAGAATCCCAGCTCTCTTTAATCGCAGGTCGACAAAAATGGGATCAATTATCATCACCTCAAGACGTAAGGTAATAAAACGCTTCTGAAGGTAGTTTTTCCCATTGATTGCTAATTTAAAGGGGAAAATATTCCATTGAGCTTCAGTTTGTGAGAGAATTGTGTTAAAAAATCTGAACGTTAACATTTAACCTGAACTTTATTATAAAAACCAAGAACATTAAATAAAATCACATTATTATAACTTAAAATGTATTACACATCTGAATACATATTGAATTCTATACATCTGATTTCATTCTAAAAGAATAATAATTTTTGAGGATTTAACGTCTACATTTAACTTGAACTTTAAAGTAAAGAAAACAATTTCATTTGAGGCTTCAATATTAGGAATAAATATATATATATCAATATGCTGTCCTTAGATTTCAGAACTTATCTGAGCTCTTTTATAGGTATTGACATTTTTATATTAAAACGTATAGTTAAGGATTTAACCTGATGATAAAAATGATTACGGTTTGGTTTTTTATGCTCAAAAAAGTAGAATTCAAATCCAGAACCTAAAGGAATGTTATTACTATTGAATCAGCAATCTATAAAAAATCTCCTTCAGAATCTGTATAGTTTTGTCTTGAGGCTTGGTGTTTTTATCTGGATTTTTGTTGATCAGTGTATTTAGAATGCCTCTCTAAGTATGCGAAACCGACCAAAACTTAACACAATTCTTCTCTTGCTGCGTACTCACAAACAACAACAACTAAAACTACAACAACAACTACTCCTCCCTGAATACAAACAAAAATCCCTCTGAAATCCTGAATGTCCTGAATTAAAATCGACCGACCGAATGCGTAGAAACTAGAGCAGAACAACATTAATCGCCTGCAAAAGTCCGCGTCGACATCGCACGCCAACGTAACCCCACCGTCGCGTACTCGCGGCGAGCAGGATTCCCGTCTGCTGAGGGACTGGGACTTCGATCGGTTCTTCCCGAAGAACGCCAATGGACCGAGAGGCCACAGCAACCGAGGAAGTGAGAACAGTAGCCCGACGACAACGGCCAGTCTGAGCAGGAGCTCGCAGCTGAGCACACTCAAAGTGGATACGAAGCTGCAGCGGGCCAGTGTGGTGGAGGCCATTACGAGACCAGTGCCACGTGGCTACCAGCCACTGAAGGGCGGCGAGCCGAGTGCCAGCCAAAGTATTGCCAAAGATCAGGGACCAAGTCCCAGTTCCAGTTCCACACAAGCGCACAAGCGTCAGGATTCCGACTCCAAACTGCCGATGAACTTTGTGCGGGGCTTTCGGCGCGAGAATTCTGACTTCTTTCCGCTCACCAAGCGCCACTCGGCGGTGCTGAGTGGTGGCACCTGCTCCGGCTCTGGATCGGGAGCCGGAACGGGAACGGCCACCGGATTTAGCTCCAACTCCAGCCAACAGCAGCCAGCAAGAGCCAGTGCCATGTACCAAAGGAACAGCATTTACAACAGCAGCCTCACAAGCAGCACCAGCGCCAGCAGCAAGAACCAAAAGGAGAAGGCTCCACCTTCCACCACACCAGCAGCGCCGGCTGGAGTCACTGCATCTGTCACGCCGCCAGCAGCCAAGGGAGCTGCTCCCAAGCCATCCAAGTCCCTGGCCAGCTTCAACTTCCTGCGGCCGCGTCGCGAAAAGACTGAATCCGTCATTGTGCTGCAGAATGCTGCAGTTCGTGCCCAGCGGCAGCAGCAGCAACAGCAGCAGGCACAGCAGCTACTGCAGCAGCAGCAGCAGCAACAGCAGCAGGTAAACGTTCTCAGCTCGCACAAAACAACAACAACAACTACAACCGAGAGAGGCAAACATTTTATTCCAAAAATGCTGCGAAAACATAAAACTCACAACAAAAAAAAAAACTATTTGCAAAAAAAAATGTTATTCCATTTAAATGTGTTTTGTCTTGGCGCCAGAAACGTAAACCAAACCCAAACTACCTAAAAAAAACAAGGCAACAACTGTTGAAATTTACCATTTGCATACGCACACCACACACACACCTCACACGCACACACACACACCACGCACTGTTAATAAACATTTAACTAACGGCTCGTAAATAAAAATGCTAAGCGGAAAACAGCTGGAAATGTAACAAAAAAAAGATCTAAGGGAAAACATACATATAATCACTGTGTATTTACATTATCTTTCATTGCTTGAGCATGTTTTGGTTTCATTTTGTTTAATTCTTATTATTTCTAATGAATTGCATTCCCATTTGACTTATCAATCAGAGCCCAACGCCATCTCATAGGAACTAAGCTAATCGCAACCGTAATTAAGAACGCTACGCTCTCCCTCTAATACGCTTAAGAACTCTGTGATTAACAAATGCCAATCTATTACTGCCTTCTAACTGGTAGAACATCTGTATATAATAACTCTAAAATGTCCCACCGATAAAGAAAACAAAGCAAAAGTATCGAATCGAATGCTAATGAGATCAAGTTTAATACCCGTAGTGCAGGTTGAAGCTATCCTAAACTTCTTGTTTATATGTTAATAGCGGTGTCGATGAGGATTTACGATTGGAGGCAGCTCTCGCAGTGATCGATTAGCTGTTTCCCATTTAGTGTCATAATAAAAGTAATTAATTTAATTATATATGACTTTAATGGGGTTTTTTTGAAGAATGCTTGAAATACTAAATACTTTTAGAGGAATTTAAATAGAGTTTAAATAGAGTAGAGTTTATTCTGCTTAGAAACAGAGAACAACACTTAGAAATGTATTTGCCAGAGGTGCTCCAGAGAATCACCCTGGGTCTGCAAGCAATTTAAAAAATGTGCACAAAAGTATGCAGTGAAAAATGTTGTCTCTTTTGTAGCATACTATTGGACACCCATTTAAATAGCTTACAATTCTCCAGCTAAGTCTGTGGCACCCCTGCTACACAAGTATTTAATTTAACTCTTAGTATTTTAGCTAGTGTAAATTATTGGCTAGAAACTGGAAAGAAAGTTCGAAATTCTCTCTCTTTAGACACTGTCTCTTTGCTGCCTCGTATATAACCTTTTGTAACTCTGCTCTGTGTATCATCTCTGTATATAAAACTCTATACTTGCTATCGCTCAAAATTGTTTTAAAGCTTTTCGCTGTACAAAAGACAAATTAAAAATCTAAATGAATTAGAAATGTTTGCTGGTTTGGAAAGTTAATGAAGAAAAGCAATAAATAAATCAAAGCGCGAGCGGTTTTTGCAACTTGAGCCCACGTTTTGCCTGCTGAAGTTGCTGTGTTTGCTAATTATTTACTTTAAGTTTAGTTTCTAGCTTTAAAACAGTTTTGAAACAATCAAAAAAACAAGCAGGATGCCCACTAAATGTGATAGTTTGTAAGCTCAAGGATAAACACACACAACACACACCAATATATCAGTATCTGTATCTTATCTAAGTGTATATCGAACTCGAAGTATCCACCAAAAACCACAAGGCTTAGTAGTGTCGGGGTCCATCATCCATAGGCAACAACCTCAAAATGTGTCTCATTGGCATTCATATTTATAATTTGTGCTGCTGCTCCTTGAATCTTTATGTTCTCTCTTGTACGTTTCGTTGAATCTCATTATGTTTGTTATACTTTCCGTTTCTCCCACATTCTGTAACCCATACTCTCTCTCTCCTACTCGAATTCCTAATTAATTTCATTACAATTTGGCTACAAAGAAAGATAGCTTCAATGTACTCATAACACGGTTCCATCTGCTCCCAAACAGAATCGAGGAGGAGGCGGCGGCGGCGGCGTAGGTGGAGGAGGCGTCAGCGGCAGCAGCGGCGTGGGCGCCGATGGACTAGGCACTCCTGGAACCAGGACCAGCAGCGTCCTGCCCGACCTGCTCAGCCAGGCATCGCCGGCAACGCCACCGCGTCACGATAAATCATCCAGTGAGGAGGTGAGTGTGTAATACATGCCATTTATCAGTTTTAATCGATTTTTCATTGTGTTTTTTTTTTATTCGTTTGTCGTTTATAACCCTCTGTGTCCGTCCACCTCTGAGAGTTATTTATTTATTGTTTCGTTATATATTTACATTGTGATAATAATTCGTGTTATCGTCTCTGTCTTTGTTTGAGTAGAAATCAGAAATCCATTGCCAAAAGGCGAGTCATTGCATTATCTTTGTTAGGATTCATGGCCAGGACTTGAAGTTCTCTTCCGGAGTCATAAAATCTTATCATTATCAGTCATTAGTATTACGAATCCCTTGTTAGTTTCCTTTAATTGTCAAGCAGTCATAATATTACTAACCTGAGTAATAAAATCAAGTACTTAGCAACGAAATTCATTCAGGAACCTTTAATTACCTTACATTACCTTATGATTTTTTGTGATTTAAAGCCCCCAATAATTAACCCTAGTTATAAATGTGACTAATAACTAAGAAAAGCCAAGAGTATCTCTACAATAAACATTTGTATTTCTTTGACGTGGAGTGCAAAGTTCATTATGAAGAGTGTTAAAACAATGAATTGGTCAAAAATAATTGCATGGAGCTCTATTACCCATAAAGCATGACTTAGAAAAAATGATTTGAAAGATGAACCAAAGTAAACCAAAACCTAAAACGTTTAAAACAAAAATTTCTTCTTCTATAATTGTGCTTTGTCTTTCCGCAACGTTTGAGCTGATGGCCACTACGATATATTCTAACCAAATTACAAAAATTACCAATCAAATACAAAACAAACAAATCATTACAAATAGTAAGTATGAATAATAAAACCAAACCAAACCCTTCGACAAAACAAAACGCTCCTAATTTTTATAATTTGCTGTCTCCTATATAATAGCCAACCAAAAATTCCAACAACTACCCTTTAAATAAGCCAAGAAAATATTTTTGTGTATAGTTTTTAATTTTCTTCACACACTCTCCCCCTTTCACCACATTTTGTATGTGTTTTTTAAGTTAAGGGCTAAGGAAGACGTCCTCTGTTCACTTTTTTCTCATTCCACCTTTTTTATCCCAACACTAGGAATGCCTTATAGTTTATTGTTCTCTTTGTACATAGAATGAAGAATTCTCCAATATCAGTTTACCCATTTTATAATTTTTTCGCAAGCAATATATCCAATATGATTCACTGTCTTCTGCGTTGTCTAGCAGTCAATCTAAACTCCAACTTAACTAACATATTTCGCCAACACTGGTTACAGGTACATATTCCCAAACACCACATACAACACACACATACAACAAACACTCGAAGAAAATATTCCAAAGGACTTTAACTATTTTTTTACACACAAACACAAAACTCTAGTCAACTTTAATCTGTAATAAAACATGAATGCTACGAAATCTAGCACTCAGAATCATTTTACATTTTTCCAGTTGACTAGCTTAATTTTCTATATTATTTAAATCATTGGCCTCCAAGGGAAAGACTAATCACATATTGATTTTATTTATTTGTTTTTCCTAACACATTTCCACATTTTTCACTCACTGTAACAATATAAATGAATGAGTTTTGGCTACACACTATCGATTATTATTGTTAGTTTAAGCATTTTGCACTTAACACACACATACACACTCCACATACTGTAATAATGCCCTCACTACGCACACACACACCTAAAAAAAATCCAGCATGTGTAAATTATTTAATTTATTTAGTTTTTAGTTGAAAATCTCAAGACTAATTGACATTTTTTCTTGCACTTTTTCTATTTTTCTTTTCTCTCTCTATATATAAAATAAACAAAAACCCAAACAAACCAAAACGAAACAAACGATAAAATAAAATAATCGAATAATCGAAATAATCGAACGAATATCGATAACAGTATCAGGCGGCCATTAGCTCATCCGTGCATTCCACGCCATCGAAATCGTTTATCGCTAGCAGCGGAAGCGGCGGCGGCGGCGGCGCTCTAGGCGGTCTCGGCTTGGGGGGCGGTACCGTAATTGGGGGCGTGATTATCAGCAGCAATAATCACTCGCCGCAATCAACGATATCGCTCGCCTCGTCCTCATCGAACTCGCGCCAGAATTCGCCAAAGAATTCGATCAGCAAGACGCGCTCCTCCAGCAGTATTACTAATCTCTTGCACAAATCTGCTTCTTCCTCCTCCGCGAACCTCCACCACTTGACGCCCTGCTCCTCAACGTCCTCGGCCTCGCTATCGATCTCCAACTCTAATGCCAATGCCAACAACAATACGCCGCTGCCCCCGCACGCGTACGCTCTGCAACAGAAGCAGCGCAGCTTCCTGACCTTTGGCTTCGGTGCCGGGGGCTCCGGTCCATCGCGTCGCGAGTCTCACGTCAATGTCAATGTGACGCCCACCTCGCACGAGGCGGCCAACGATACGCCAGAGATCCGTAAGTATAAGAAGCGCTTCAACTCGGAGATCCTGTGCGCGGCGCTCTGGGGAGTTAATCTGCTCATTGGAACGGAGAACGGTTTAATGTTGCTGGATCGATCCGGTCAGGGCAAGGTGAGTTCGACATCAGAAAGAAACAAAAGGATATAAATACTAATAATACTTTAATTTAATGCCAATCAGGTCTACCAGCTCATTTCGCGACGTCGTTTCCAGCAAATGGAGGTGCTAGAGGGCCAGAACATATTGGTCACCATATCCGGAAAGAAGAATCGCGTGCGCGTCTACTACTTGTCCTGGCTCAAGTCGAAGATCTTGCGAACCGACGGTCTTTCCGACGTGAGTTCTTGAATGCATAAAGTAACTTTTAAAAGCAGTTTCTAACTGAAAATTCGAATTTCTATTCGTACAGCAAGTGGAACGTCGCAATGGCTGGATTAACGTTGGTGATCTCCAAGGTGCTGTACATTTTAAGATTGTCAAATACGAGAGGATTAAGTTCCTAGTGATTGCATTAAAAGACTCGATTGAAATTTATGCATGGGCACCCAAACCATATCACAAATTTATGGCATTTAAGGTGAGACTTTCTAACATCCTTACTTAATTTTATTTAACCAATATTTGTGTGATTTTTTAAAGAATTTTGGTGAATTGGAACATCGCCCGCTTTTGGTCGATCTTACAATTGAGGATCAATCGAGACTGAAGGTGATCTATGGCTCCGCCGAGGGTTTCCATGCAGTTGACTTAGATTCAGCTGAAGTATACGATATCTATCTTCCCAAGCATGTAAGTTTTGGCGACCTTATAATAAATGTGTATAAGCCATTATTAAATAATTATTGATTTATGCAGACTCAGGGTGCAATCATTCCGCACTGTATTGTGGCGCTTCCAAACTCAAACGGCATGCAATTGCTGCTCTGCTACGACAATGAAGGCGTCTATGTCAACACTGTGGGTCGGGTCTCCAAGAATATTGTGCTGCAGGTAAGTCATCAGGGGAGTTGAGGGTTCTCCCTGTAGATATTATTGCTAACGAATTATTTTTCTTTAATTTTAGTGGGGCGAAATGCCCACCTCAGTGGCATATATTGGCACGGGACAAATTATGGGTTGGGGCAATAAAGCAATAGAGGTAAGTGGTCCAAAATAATGTTCATAGTGTGTAATATTACAAGCTTAGCGTGAGGACAATGTTCCCATCTTTATAGCGATATAGTTATTGTGTTATAAGTACACATAGCTTTTCTACTACTACAAAAGACGATCCACGGCACACAACTTATTTTTATAATCATTAAATGATAATAAATAACTAGCTTTAACTAGAATTATATTTTTATGGCGATAGTTATCGATATAGATATAAGCTCTCATTACTAGCGCATACACACATAGCTCTTTTACTACGTATAAGGACAATCCAAGGAGATTTTGTTGACTTTTGAAATCTCTTAGATTTGAATTAACACAATATTTCATCTTTATAGCGATGGTAATCGATACAGATCTAAGCGCATACACACTTTACTCTTCTACTACTCCTTTATCTAATTATTGTGATTTTCCTCACCTTTTCCAGATACGTTCCGTTGAAAGCGGCCATTTGGATGGTGTGTTCATGCACAAGAAGGCGCAGCGCTTGAAATTCCTTTGCGAGCGCAACGACAAAGTATTCTTCAGCAGTGCCAAAGGTGCTTCATCGTGTCAAATCTACTTTATGACGCTCAACAAGCCGGGCATGGCCAACTGGTAATCGATGATGATCTTGGCAGGCAGGCACAGGCTCAACCCAGCCAGGCAAATCCATAAACATTTTCTTCTTATTTTACAACACACAAGCAAAACAAAAAGAAAGTATCTAAAAAGCGAAACCACACACACCCACAAAATAACGAAGAGATAATTAGCTGATTTAAGTGAAGGAGAGTGCTTATGAAATTCACCACGACAAACAACGTTTCAATTAGTAAATGTGCTAAGAGAGCTCAGATCAGAAGATGGGAATCGACGAGCCTATATATATATATATAAAATAATCTACTTAATATTTAGAGAGACGAACGAACACATTGCAAGCTCACTCGCCGAGGTTTTTCGTGAGATCTGGTCAGAAAACAGAGCAGAGAACAGAAATACCGCAGAAAAGCAATTTATCCCTTATCCTTTTCGATGTATGTATATTGACGTTACATAAATGATCCCAGATTCATTTCGAATGTCGTTTCAAGTATGTTGTTTTTCCGATGATTTTGATTTCGCTTACAAGTTAAACTTAAGTTGAAACAAGCAAGAACATACGAGAGTATATGTATCGAAGAGAACGTCGTATATATATAAATATAGAAGTAAAAATAATATGCAGTTAGTTTTTGTTCTTGATATTATCAAAATAGAATTTATTTGTGCGTTTTTCTGATAATGATCACACATGTGTTAGTGCAGGCAAGGAAATTGCGCTCATTTTATAGAGAAGAAAGGGAAGAGGACAGAGAAGGCGAAGCAAAGCAAACAAAACCCACATAAACAAAAAAAACGCCATTGTAAAAACTAAGTGATACAAAAACAAAAGTAAACAATTAAATAATTGATTAAATGTAAAATAAAAGCCGAACAAGCAACACAAACAAACAAAATAAATGCAAAATGCAGAAGCAAATCCAAGCAAGCTTGCAAACAATTAATGGAAATAAAGGAACGCACCACATGACGTTTGTAAAGGAGAGCTAGCTACTCCTTGATAACCACAAATTGGAGCGAATTAATTACAAACAAAAACGAAGAGGATGATAACCTAGTTAAGCTGCATTTTTTACTGAACTTTTATACAGAGCATAAAAACAGAATGAATATTGATGAATGAACGATGGATCGATGAGGGAAATTAAACCAAAATTCTATAAAATCGTAGCATGTTACAATTCGATACCCAACCATTCATCTCCGCTTGTTGTGTATTTTCCCTGTGTTCTTTACAAGCTTTCTCAATATCAAAAGTGGTCACGTTGCAATATATATATGTCTATATCGAACCATCAAAAACTGAAACACTAATTCTGCCTTATTTTGTGTCATCCCCTCTGCACTCCACCTCTTCCACACACACACACACCACCCTCCCTCCCTCCACACACACAAAAATGTCTCGTTAAGTAAAACAAAAAGTATGTTTAAAAAATATTGTTTGTTTTTGTGTTATATAAAATTATTGTATGCCCCCATACCCCGTATTTAATAATGTTCATCGAAGCAACATGGTAAACAAAAGTGCACTAAAATGCAAAATCTAAAACAAGAAAACAAAACAAGAAGATTAAAAGAATTAGTAATAAATGCTTACTTTATTTCTAAAATAAAACAAGTAAAATGATACAGAAATGAATGTAAATCTAATTATTATATATATATATAATCTTAAAAAAAAAAAAAAAAAAAAAAAAAAAAAAAAA
>VNKC01001946.1:0-41364 GCA_008042775.1 Drosophila pectinifera
AACGTAAACTTGGTTTAAGTCGATACGATATTTTAATAATTTTCCACATACCTAGAGACCGCATCATCCAGTACTCTAAGACTTAAACTTTAGAGAGGAATCTGAGGTATCATTCAAACAAAATCTGTAACATAGAGTTCGTTCTAATCCGCAATCGGAATAAAGAGGTTCAAACTGATCAATAGACCAAATTTTATTTATTTTTCTTTATTTAACGAACTGAACATCTTAACATAAATATATATTAGAGTACAGATTCTGCGTTTGGACTCCTAGTTGAATCAGATCAAAATAACTTTCTTTTTCATTTTGTTTACTTACGATGCTTGGCATCTTCTGACTTATTACATCAGCTAAATGTACATGTACCATGTAGAAACAGATTCTATTCTATTAGATTCTATTTACCTTTAATTTTGCACCACTGTAGAACTTCCTATGAAATGTATGAACCCTTTAGAGTATTATGTGGAAATTATAACGATTTGTAAAATATAACAACAACTGAAGATAGCATTCGTAAACTAGAACAAATATTCCTAACCCACTTAGTACACATGCTAGCAAGCAATCAAGCAGCGCGATAATATTTGGTGTACCATACAGGGTGTCCCTCTAAGTGTTCTCAAGATCTTAAATTGCGCTCGTTGGATGATTTTGAAATTGTTGTTTGCTTGCATTTGCCTATAGTTCAGAGCGTTGAGTGATGCGTGTAGGGTGCACTAGATCGGTTCTAGCACACTTTCTTGGAGTACTCCTGCTTTGATGTGTAATGCTTTCGCATCTTACATACAACTGAAGATCTTATTTGTATGTCGGGTTCTGTCGGTGGCTGTATGTCTGGGTGGAAATTTATTGAATGTTGGGGAAAGGAGAGATGTCAATATCAGCTTCACTGGATATTTCTGGATCGAGCTTGACATGGGATCTTATATGGAAATTAGAAATTGGAATCGTTCTTTGATCTGTGGCTGGTTGGAAGGGCAGAGATCAGGCGAATGGTTAGATGACAGATGTGCGAGGGTTTCAGGGCGTAATCAACTTTGAGATTATCGAGACGAGATCTAAGTTGTAACCGATAATATTGAAGTAATTTTATTTGGAATGGTGGGTTTCCGGAAGATACATGATAGCAATGTCATGGTTATTTGAAAACTGCAATGTCATGGTTATTTGAAAGCTGTAGAATTTCACATTTGAGTTGGGAATTTTTGTTGGAGTGCTAAAAGCTTATTTTTAAGAGAGTCACTTACAGACTTTTTTTTAATCAATAATCAATAGATGATTTTGGCTTCGTGTTAGCTCTTGAAGTATCCTTTAAATCAATAGAAAAATGATTGTAATTGATTTGATTCAAGTCGTCAAGGTATTAATTTTGGTATTAGGGGCCTTTTGTAGTTCCTTGAACATTTTGGGCTGGCAGAATAATCTGCTGATACTTTGGGAAGAGTGGTCCTGGCTAAGGAGACCACGACGACCTGGTTCCCGGCTATAGTGGGCGGCCACGACCACGACGACGTTTATCCTCGGATGTGATCACAATGCGAGTAT
The DNA here is from genome assembly GCA_008042775.1 of Drosophila pectinifera. NCBI lineage: Eukaryota > Metazoa > Arthropoda > Insecta > Diptera > Drosophilidae > Drosophila > Drosophila pectinifera. The sequence continues at coordinate 1,552 of VNKC01001946.1, forward strand.
TATATGTTGAGACGTCACTATTTCGTTTTTTTGGCCACGGCAGGCTTTCAAGTCTGGAAAGGAGTCCTAGATTTTACACTCCAAATGGAATATGGAAAAAACAAGGTTGAAATATATATATATATATATATATATATATCGATTTACACTATTTTCAAACTATAAGAACATATTGCCGATATGCTCTATGCGTACAGTAAAAAAAAAAAGAAAACGAGAACTAACGATTCACCTCGAAAGGACTTGACAAGAATGTCAAAGTCTTCACAAACATCCTCAATATCGCATACAAGGATTCAAGCATTATCACATACTTCACAACGACATACCCACAATGGAGAAGTAAAGAGCTATACAAGATCAAGATGAAAGTTTGGAAAGCCATCAACATAAGCAAAGGACCAAAGACTGGCAACCGAACATGAAACTTTAAAAGGAGTACAAAAGTGCAATAGTCGCAACCAAGAAGGAATCTTAGTGTTAATACTGCGATTCATTCGATGGAACGAATTATATGCATGTATGCAAAGCAAAGAGATGCGATGGAAATATAAACAAGTAACTGTGTGAACGCTCAAAACGCTGGGATGATAATCGGCTGATTTTCGTCAAAAGTCAACATTTCCAACGCGCAATCGCTCACGTCCGGAAAGGGTTTTAGATTAGTAACTCCTCGGCAACCTCATCGGACATGGAATCTGAATCCGCTATGATATACCTTTAGAGTCAAACCTTGGGAAGGTTTGAGGAGTTCGGTGATATTAATTTGTCCCAAACGTGATTAAATTTGACGGAGACTCGAGAACGGAAAGATGGGTTGGGAAATCCAGAGAAATAAAATTAGCATCGCTTATAAGGTGCCTCTAGAAATGGCTACTTACGCATGTTTATCTTGTTCAATAACGTTCAAATATGATTGTGGTCGCTGATCATGAATCAATTAGTGCCCTCGCTGTTAGCTACTTTAAAGATAAACCAATGTGAAATGAAGTATTCAATTGTTGACTTTTGCCTTAAGCATAAAAATGTCTAGCAATACTGGCAAAATGCTTAAAACCAACATCGAATGGGGTGATTTTCTGTGCACAGAGCTTATACGTCTACGTGACGACTTGGACCTTATTTTCAATGTTGTGAATTCTTTTCGGAGTCTCCACACACCCTGTGGCCAGGGTTTGAAATGATCGATTCTATGGATGATTTTTATTTCACAAAAAATTCCTTCTTTTTTTTTCAAAATCGTACTTTATTAATTTTAATAGTTATATTTATGTGTCAACGAAATGTGTATGCATATATGCCTACATTGTTTTCGATTTAAAGGTTTGATCGTCTTACCTCGATATGAGGTCTTTTAGAGCGATAAAAAAAGTTTTTACTTCTATTCTAGTCCACTCTCCCAGATTTCTTTTACAATAATATTTTCTTATGCAGATAGTTTATAAATTGTCATAGATAATCAAATTTGAATTTCTATTCTAGTCCACTCTATTAGTTTTTGAGCTATCTGAAAAAAACTTTCGAAACAATCTATTTTCTAATGCAGGTAGTTAATAAGTTGCACGAATAAATCAAAAACACATTTCTGGAGGCTTGAATAACATTTATGAAAACACCGAAGCTATGCTGATTTTCGTCGATATTTTTCAAATAATTTTTCAATCATTTCAAAGATCGCTATATCATATATATTATATATTATATTTTTATAGAACAAATTCTGAAATCCTAAAAAAAAAACATACTTCGGAGTAGATTAAAATATGTTAAGAAATACTGAAAAAGCGGAACTTTCCGACTTGTATTGTACTTGAAAAAAGAAAGACAATTTTAAAGTATTATCATGATAGCTCTGAATCTGACTGATTCGCTTTAACATTTATCTGTTATTGCAGATCAAGAACTTTGTAGGGTCTGATGTGCCATCATCATTGCGTTGCAAGATTCTGACTTAAATTATAATACCCTGAAAGGATATAAAAACACGCACACACAAATATATAATATAATATCGCCTGTGACTCATTTCTAAAAGAAGTGTGTACTCTGTAACAAAGGCTCTGAAAAGAATGATGGGAGTGAAGTGACTTAGCTATAAATTGGATGTTTCAGAGACAGAGACAATTATCTTATAATATACTGCTTATAAAAAAACACGAAAACAAGGACCATTCTTTGTGTCGAGATAGTATCGTAAAAAAATATATAATAATGAAAAATAAATACGACAAACAGACAGATGGAAAGACAAAAGGATACTTCAGTGGCACTCTCCGAATAGATGTCTCCGATCCGAATCATTATTAATATAATTTATTATTTATTATTATTTCAACTTTTTACCGTCTTGACTAGTTTAGCTATTTTTTTGGTTTTTTCATTATATGTTGGGACAGTTGTGGACGTGGCAAAATTTTGATAGAATCCTGATCTTGTTGGTAGATCAAGCTCTCATAGTCTCTGAGATCTGTTGATTTATTATTTAGACGGACACCGACTGTGTTGGAGATGCTAATCAAGAGTATATTTACTTTATGGTCGGAGATTACTCCTTCTGCCTGTTTCAAAGAATCTCGGTTGGCACTAAGTTATAAAACCCTTGTACCCTATGGGTACTTGGTATAATTTTATGAAATATGTACGTACCTTTCGATGGCGCTTATATTACCGGTACGCTCTGAGAAATCCATAAATTCTTTAACAGATTTAATATTATTAAGAAGTGTTTCTCCGTGTTTAGCTGCCGCAAGTATTTCCCCCTAAAATAAAGTATTCTTCAGTTCTCAAATCGAGATATTTAGAGCTAAAAATTACCTTTAAACGATCATAATCGATGCATTGACTGTCTAACAGCTTTCTTGTAGTTTCTACAGAATTTGGAAGTTCTGTATCGTGAATGGCTTTTAAGAATGCATCTAATTCTCCAGAAACGTTTTTTGTTAAGCTTGAGAACTTTTCCAATGACTATATAATTTAGAAAAAAATATTAAAATGAAAGTTAATCAGAGAATAAAATCACACATTTATGTTTGCGTATATTAATAAAAAGTGATGGGTCTTAAGTATATTAGCACAAATTAGAACAATGATATAATTTAAATCTTACTAAATAAAATATTTCCGAGGAAGGCTGGGAAAGAGACATATGTAATTCTTTAACGATGAATCCCACAACAGAATAAATTTTTTCAAATTATTATTTAATTCACTATTGTTATTTAATTTTAATTAAAAGAGGAATCAAGCTTAATACACAATTGAAGAATACTTAATTTTAGTTAATAAATTATTATTTAATAAAGTAAATAATATATATAATATTCTATTCCCTCAGCTTAATGAAGCGTGCGTCTTTTGCCAATATAAACAAACTAGCTGGTTGTACATCGGAATATGCAACATATAGTTGTCAATGAAACACACAAGATGTAGCTCTAAGCTACAAACAGACAAACTTTTAGCCTTGAAACTTATTGTTTGTCTTTGCGAATGCGAATCTAATGGGGAATATATGTGTAGGAATCATAGGGAATCGTGGCAGCAATACTTTTCACCTCTTAACTTTCCTTTCAAAATGGCTATGAAAGAAATATTTATTATTTTTTAATGGCTTATCGTGCTCCATTGCAAAGCTTGTCGCATAGACTTATTTTTGTTGCACCATATCCCCTGGAAACAACTGTTGTATTTACAAATTTATTTAATAAAAGTACACAATTCTTGGATCCCTTCCTACTATCGATATTGAAAAAATGCAAATGTATATATAGTATAGTATCCATCAGCAAATCTCAACTTCAACTTTTTTCTTAAACTTTTTTCACCAAATAAATTCGCTGATCTGACACAATAGTCGCGCAGTCCATGAACAGAAACACAAATCCATGAAATTTGGATCAAGAATAAGCCATACCACAAAATCCATTGGCATCCGTTATGTAAACAAACTCCCATGCAGTTGAAATCGCTGTGCGATCACACCATCCAGTCCACTAATACTTAAACATAAGAGAAGAAGCGAAGGTTTTATTCAAACAAAATCTGTAACATACAAAATCTGTTCTAATCCACAATCTGAATAAATAAATTCGAAACGGATCGAAAGACCAAATTCAATAATTTTCTTTATTTAGTGGGACTCAACATCTTAATATATGTATATATATATACATATATATATACAAATTCTCGTCCGGCCAAGAAATGCCACTGTCTTCATAGGGCGGTCTTCAAAAGGTCGAACAAGTTTATATGTGCGCTATTAGTGCCATGTATATTCTTTACAATGCCTATCTGTCGAATATATTCAGTTTTATTATCCGTAAATATCTAATAAGCCTCCCTAGTTTAGCAAAGTGTTGACTCGCTTTAAACAAATTATGTCTAACCCCTATTTGAAATTAAAAACGCTCGAGATCTTATGCTGTTATAAAAACTATTTGTCTTGTCTCTTATCTTCAGGCATAGTATCAATGAAAGCTCGCTTCTATTCGATTTTCAATGTGCCAAGCCTGTTTTTTACGTCATGTCCTATTAATATACCATTCTGAGTAATTTGGTACTGTGCCTTCTAAATTTGTTAACGTAATGCTAAGAAACTTTAAAATGCCACATTATTTTGAGAAATCATTTGATATTCTTTATAATAAAGGTACTAAATCGGATGATAACAACTATAGATTAATCTCTAAGTTGTTAGCCATCCTAAAATGTTTAGAAAATGTATTTTTTTAATTATATAAATATTTGCAACTTCTTTGTAGATCAGTAATTTCTCCATACCAATATGGATTCATTAGACGATGATCAACAACAAAGCACTGAATCAGGCGTTTCCAGATCGGAAGGTGTTCTACAATTCGAACAGTCAACAGCCGGACGTCAAGCCGTGTTGTCATATATCTGATAATAAGTCTGATATTCATAGTATTTTATATACGGTCAGTACACACAAGCGGCCCTTATGATACCAAGCACTTGCTTATCAAGGTTAGGTGTTACATTGGCACTAGAGATGGAAATATGGAATAAGGAATACGAGGAAACTATTCTACACCAAATAGACTAATAGCGAGCTGCTCGATTGCTTGCTAGCATGTGTATTAAGTGGGTTTGGATTCACGTTTTTAGTTTAGGAAGGCTATCTATAGTTGATGTTATGTTGTACAAATCATTATAATTTGCACATAATACTCTCAAGGGTTCTTGTATTTCGTAATAATATCTACAATGGTGCAAAACTAAAGGTAAATAGGATGTAGTGTTTAGTGTGTTAGTGTTGATGTTATATTCTACAAATCTTTATAATTTGCACATAATACATAATCATGCATTTCATAAGAAGTTATACAGTGGTGCAAAACTAAAGGCTAATAGGATCTAGTGTTTCCTCAAGGTACGTGGAAATTTAGCTGACCTAATAAGCTAATGTTCTCCACATCACCACGATTTACGTCCCGGCTTAAGTCCAGCATAGCATAAAATAAAAAGTTATTTTGAACAGATTCAATGCGTTTACTATGGCCATCCCACTGGGGACTCCAAACGCAAGATCCGTACTCTAAGATAGGACGGACAAACGAAGTGTATAAATTCTGACGTAAAGGTCAACGAATTCCAACGACCACCATTTAATAAATTCAAGAACACCCCTGGCTTTATTCTCCATGGTCGAAATATTATCAATGAACTACTCAAGTTTAGGATCAAGGCGGACACTCAAATCGTCAAATAGAGTGATTCCTTTCAAAGAGCAATAGTTCAGCGTATAAGTCGAAAGCTTGGAAGTAAGACGTGAGAATGTCAATAGCTTGCACTTAGAGCCATTTAAGTTTAATAAGTTTTTACTACACTATGTTTAGAGGTCATTTGCTCACATGAGTACTCTAGAGATAGTCAGAACTTTGGACAAGTCAAACAATGTAAACAATACTCTTATTGTATCTCCTTTCCGGAAGATCAGAGGTCACTCGGAAATTGAATAAGTTGTTTTTAAAGAAGACCCTTTGCGTCCTGCCATTCAGATAACTTAAGATCCTCCTAAGAAGATCAACATGAAAACCCATTAAATCGAGTTTTCTAACAAGTTGGGAATGATTAACAGAGTCAAATGCTGTATTGAAACCAGTATAAATCACAGTCTTCAAATTTTGCGAGAAGCCCCCTATAATAAATGAAGGGAGCTTCAGAAGGTTAATTGTCCTTCTAATCGTTTTCGTCTAATAAATCCATGTTGGAATGCAGAAATTACTGGTCTACAAAAGGTACTGCAAATAGAGAGTAATTACCTTATCAAAAAGTTTTGAGATTTTTCTCTAGTTGTAAGCATCCGCTGTGCTACCTTTCTTGTGATATCGAATGATTCCTTCCAAATAAGGGGAAATTTGGGGGTATCTAAGGACAATTTTAGAAGGGTTTGCACAAGACTTTGGCACAATACTGGCGAATAAACTTGGCTAACGCGTTGTAAATAAACGAGCTTTCGTTTAAGCTAGGAGTGAAGACTAAGTTCGAGTTGGATTTCAAATGAATAAGTCTGTTTTAAATCGAATCACGAAAAATAAGTTGTTTGAAGAAACTAAGCTAAAAGATCGGCGATCATTATTTATGGTATTTTATCGTATTTTACGACCATGGCTTACGCTTAGTGTTGACGAAATTATAAAACTGTTTTGTTTCCTGCGAGATCTGAACCCTTTATCGAGTCAAATAGTTCTTATAACGCTGTGCGTTTAGCACGACGAAATTGGACTGAGAAACTAAAAAGCGAGAAAAGACAGATGGAGATAAATTTATAATAGAGGTTGGACTTTGTGTTTTTGAGGCGAGTCAATTCGTTACTAAAACAGGTAACAAAGAATGTTGTGTATATAGCTGGAATAACTTCTGAGCTAAGAATTTCCGGCTTTAAATCGGTTTCTGTGAAAACAATCACCTGGAATACAAATGAAAGATTATCAGAATATAATTTAGAAACGAAGGAGAAGGAGAGAGTTTGTCATTTTATTGGCCAAACTGGAAGACGTAGAGAGTGTGATGTTCTCCTTAACAAAAACAATCTCTGGTCAGAAGTTGACAAAGCTTATTGGGTAAAAATTTTGTTAGTGACATTTATTTTAAAAGATTAAATATCCCTAGCATAAGATAATGAGAAATTTTATACCCGGTACTCATAGGTATAAGGGTATAACTTATTTCCAACCGAAAATGTATGTAACAGGTTGAAGCAGACTTCTCCGACCCCATAACGTATACATATATATTGGACATGTTCGTCTGCCTCTTCGTCTGTCCCTCCATCCGTGTGAATCAACAGATCACAGAGACTATTTTATAGTCTAGAGCTACCAAATTTGGTGACAACATTTTAATCGAATGCCCTCGAAATTCATAAAAAACGTTAACTAAGCTATTTTTGTGATTTCCGGTATAAAGTAGATAATTTAAACGAATAAAGAGCCTTGCATGGACGTTTTGATTAAAATCTGATAGTAAACTTGTGAGTAAGGCAATAATGGTGGAATTTTAGAATAGAGTTTAAAAAGCATGCTAGGTCGAGGTTCGCAGGCCTGATATATATATATATATATATATATATATACTCGCGGGCTCCGGTTTTTACTTTCGAAAATTTTTACCGATTTACTTTCTAAAAACGAAAGTCGGTCTCCGGTTCCCGTAAAGAGCAAATTTCTTTCGAATTGAATTTTCTTCTTCATCAAATCGTACCTTATTTGCAAAAGAAATAAATAGTTGACTCATTGGTCTATTGACGACTATTTCACACCAACAGTAGATCTATTTAGTACGCATTTATTTAAAAAATATTATTTTTTAACCCCACCTCGAATTCAGAAAATAAAATAGTTTCCTTCAGCAACAACATCTAGCGATTTGGCTGCCAGGGTTGCCATACTTTTTGAGAAAACGAAACAACTAGTCGAAATATAATAAAATTAAATAGTCAACATAATTATTAATAAGGAAGCATAAAATAAGGTTTTAATAAATAAACCTGTTTAATTTCATTGTTTAAATGGTTATTCTACCATTAAAAAAAGGTATAAAAATCATTGAGACCACATGGCAGTCTTTTTGGAACGATAAATAAGCAATTTCTGCCTTTATTTGGCTTTAAAATAAATAATTCATTAAATAAACGACTGTTAAACATTCTTTTTACTTCTGAAAACAACAAAGTCAGTTGTTTGAGCAATAAAAAATATTATTAAATGCGCGATAACTAAATGATGAGTTGCTTTTCCGTCCTGCCATTCAGATAACTTGAGATCCACCTGAGAAAATCGACCGAAAAATCCAGTCTAGCTTCCTACAGATTAAGCTAAAAAAGCCCCTGCTACAATCTGGCAAGGAGAGACGCTACTGCCAAATGTTCTTCTAGCTCTTGATATGAACTTCCTAACTTTCAGATTAAGCCATGTTTTACTAATTCTGGCCCAAACTTATCCTTGTAGCCTACAGCAAAACAATCTTCCCGTGATAAGAAATTAGAATATTTCGTTAAAATCGTAAGCTTTCAGCATTCGCTTAGTCGCTTCCTCTCGAATTATCTCTAACGAAGGGAAGCCAAAAGCCTTTTTAGTTCTTGAAAAATAACTTCAGAAATCCACAACTTCCATGCATATTTATCATGCTTCTTTTCTCCAGTTATATGTTCTGCTTTTCTACAGACATTCAGTTTCGAGATCAAGGAATTTTCTTTATTCGCATTGACCTCTACTACAAGATCCCTATATTCAGGAGATTCGAATTCTTTCAAACTTAAATCAATAAGCAAACCTCTTCCAGATCTATAGCTGCTACTTCGTCATCGTCTGCGAACGACAAAGGATCAGGAACTTCGTCCAGAGTACCTTTACGATTTTGGATTTTTAATCGATATCTCTGCAGGACATACTCCCATCGAGCTAATCGCAGGCTAAGATCATGGTGGCACATACCCCATTTCAGCGATGAGTGGTCGGTAATAATTGTGAAATCATAAACTTTAAAATTTCGATTGCCAAACATTCCATCTCATTCACGGTATAATTATGCTGAGTTAGAGTACATCTTCTTCCTCGGACTAGCACGGCTCTAAAACCAGACTTGCCAGTATAGAAAAGTCCGGGCTACATAAAATGCTAACCAAATCTTCGCTTTGTTTTCATAATATCGGTTAACGGGAAAGCAAAAGTCGCGATATTTGGAACGAATTTACTGTACAAACCAAATAAGCCCATAAAGACTCAAGACTCGGTAATTACTTTCACCTTTCCAGGGTCTGTTCGCATCCGCCATCATCTTTGATATGGCCAAGATAGCGAACCCGTCGCTTGCTGAAATGCCTTTTGCCAATATTGATTATCAATCCCGAATGTTTGATGTAAACGACTGTCTCCCTGAGAACATCAAGACGACCCTCGAAGTAAGACGAAACTACAAAGAGGTCATCAAGGAAGACAAATATATTCTAAGATGCGCGGCGACCACTTTGTCCATTAAAATAGACAGCCCAAAAGGCATCACTTTAAATTGGTAGAGAAGCGTATTAGGGGCTGTAAAAGCAAACTTATCTTGGGATTGAGCTTCTAGCGGCACATGTAAGCATCCTTCAACTTCAGCCTGAATATATACATAACTTTAGGTAATCGAATTATGACTCCACTGATTTGGGGAAGTGGATACGCGTCTTTCTGATTTCTTAATCACACTCAGTCTCAATTTTCAATCGCTATCTTGCCAAAACCTTTATATGTAAATGAAGCAAAGCTATTGATAACATTAGCCAATTTATCTTTCTATTCTTCACACAAGTCGTGATGATCAACCTTGACTTTACTGTTGAATTTGCTAGCATCATTCGATTTTAGCGCCGATATATGCAAGTTCTTGGGAAGAAGATCATAATGCCTCCAAAACATAGATAAGTATAGACTTTCTAATATTGCCGTATTCTATGTCATCTTGCCGTGGTCGCACTAACCTCCAACATCATAAGCATACATTAATGCGAAAAAGTCAGGAATTTAATAATCGTATACTCAAAAATGGACGAGGATCTCGGGTTCCTAGAGAAACAGAATAAGTGTAATTGCAGATAGAGGCACAATCTTAGAGAAGTGCACTATCCGCGAATGACTAATGAATGTTTAATATTAATTTACATTAGAGAGGATCGATTTTTTAAAGTGGAACGGAAATACAAATATACAGTTTTTTTGGTGCGCGTTTTAACTTTATATAATCTAACGGCATTCCTTCTTGGTTCGCTTTTTATATTAAGGATAGAAATTCAACGGAATATTATTTTTGAGAAAGTTCGGAACTTAAAAAAATCTTACGAAACATGAACAACAAAACATCATTTGATTGAAATAAATAAATAAATATTAATAAGTTTTATATTTATATTATTTATTTATTTTATATAATTATATAAATACCTATTTAGTGCCGAACTAAAGTCCGCAACTGACATTTTTTAAAATAAACACTTTTTCAAAGAAAACATAAGCAGTCCAGCTTGCAACATTTTCGTGTTGGCCACTAGACGCCAAAAAGGTTTACAAACGCGATCTCAATTTAAAAGTCGTTAGTCAGAAGTTAACAATGATAGAAACTTATCTTCTGAAATGCCATGAACAAATCACTAGGAGTAAAGGACAACACGATAGTTGTTTTATTACTGTACTCCCTACTACTGTACTATAGCTATAACCGAATCCCTTACGGCCGTGAGAGTCGAAAACTACATTGTGGATCTGTTCTCTGGGACATAACAGACAACACCCTGCCATGTGATCTAGAAGAGGTAGATGCAAGGTACAATGACTTCGTTGCTTTGGATACTTCGATTAGTCCTAAACAAGCAGCTGAAGTTAACAAAAAGTAAACAAGAAAATAAAACGAAAGCAGTACTACTCCTGTAAAAATTCTATCGGCATCAAATTGAGAATGTTTCAACATATTGTAAACTAGATCTGATCAGCATTAGTGATACCCATTATACTTTGCAGAGTAACAAGATGGTGGCCTGCGTTAAGAAATCAGACAACAAAGTTTGTATAGTGAATAAGTAAATTGTCATTAGTTCAGTAAATAAGTTCTCTATTATATGGAATTTTCGTTTAGTATCCTGGAGTGCTAAAAATGCTCTGACTTACATAAAATATCTTAGCGACTTGCTTGAAGACGGACGAGCTGCGTCTACGGCTACTTCGGCAGCGGCGCGGCTTATTTACACATCTACTTCTGAAAAATTTACAGAGACTATAAGAGCTAGAGGTACCACATTTAATGACAACATTCTAATCTTTTGCTCGCAGATCAAGTTTGTATTAGAATTTAGCCTCCTCCTCATGAAAAGCCTACAACTAAGCTGTAGCCGTGATATTCCGTTTAAGAAAAATAGATATGAAATAAATACATTTATGTGGACGTGCTGTATACATTTTAATAAAATCGAATGATAAAAATACTAGTTATTAAAAATGATTATTAAGTTATTATTGTTTAAATTAATTATTATATAAATTAAATTATATTTTTTGTATACTAAGCTTCTGCACCAACACTTTGCTTAATATGTTTCTAGCAACATCTGTCTTTTTTGGGTGTTGATCAACATGTACCTAGCTATATTTTTCTTCATTTGTCAACATTTTATTATATTTTATATATTAAGAAGAATGAAATAATTTTTTTTTTTTTTTGTACATAGTATATATATCCGGCGGGCTCCGGTTAAAAAGTAAATGTTTTTTTTTCAAGAAAAAAATAGTTGACTAATTGGTCTATTGACGATTATTCCACACCATCAGAAGATCTATCTAGTACGCATTTGTTTAATAAAAAATTCATTTGTGATTCCACTTCGAATTCAGAAAATAAAATATTTGTCGTCGGCAACAACATCGGAAATGAAAAAAACTGGACGATAAAGTTATAGAATGAAATGGTGGGTATTAATATTATTGAGGAAACGTTAAATGAGGTTTTAATAAATAAACCTGTTTAATTTCATTGTTCACATGATTATTTTACCATTTTGAAACCACTGGAACTGTTTAAAGAGTGGCAGCTCTTTTTGACCGATAGATAAACAGTTTCTGCCTTTATTTTGCTTTATAACAAATTATTCATAAAATAAAAGACTTTTAAACATTCTGTGTACCTTTAAAAACAACCAAGTCAGTTGTTTGAGCAGTAACAACTATTAAATATTCCAATAACAAAATGATGACAAAAAGTTTGCGAAAACCGGAGCATGCAAAAACGGAACCGCAAGTTTTTGGCCAAAACGGAAATGGCAAAGACAACGTGAAAATCGGAGCCCTCCTGTATATGTTTTTTTTTAAATTGTTAAACATTTTTTAGCCTTTCTATGTGAACTAAATATTTGGTGTTTATTATTAATGTCTCTTATTTTGATAATATTTTTAAATGTTATTTCAATTATTTCATAGTTTGCTTGATATTGATTAATTTATCCAATTTATGACCTATTTCGTTTTTAAATACATCTTGACTTTTATTTCTAGCCTGAAATTCTTAATTGTTCTCTTTTATATTTTTTGTATGTATTTTTTTTTTTATTCATTACTCGTTGCATTTTCTAGTCTGAACATTAATTCCTATATTGTCGTTATACTGTTAAATGTAATATTTAATTTAAGTGTTTTGCTAAATACTAACTCATATCGACAAAAATCTTGTACCAGAGAGGGGGTTGTGTTAAAGCAATATGTAAAGTATATTAGACGAGATTTACAATCTTATGTATGTATTCGATTAATATTCTATGGCTTCTTTCTATCGATCCTACGATCTGATGATGATGTGCGGTCGATATTATGTTTTTCTTATTTAAATATGTACATAAATAGTTAATTATTGACTTCTTATATTCTGTTCCCAGATCCGTAATTAATGTATTCATCGAACTGTTCTTTTGGATATAAGATTCGGAGATAGGTTTTGCTACCACGCACTTTTATCTCGTATTGGGATGGCTACAACGAATTTAGTTAAGTCACAATTTAAAGTAACTGCATATTCATTTCCTTGTTATGACTTAAATAATAGACCGATCGTATTCACTATCACTCTATCGAAAGCATTTAACGGTGTTTCTGTTACAGTCAGGGGAGATTCAGTATGTTTTGTTATTTGGGTTTGTTGGCATTTGGGACATTTCTTCACATGGCTTGCAACGTCATGCCTCATGTTTTTCAATAATAATGTCTTTAATTATCGCTAGCGATTTGGTTATCCCTGTATATACATTTTGTGTTGGATTTCCATGTGGTGTAGACAGCATAGCTTCTTTATCTTTTTTATTTTTTATTGTGGAATGACTAGCGCTTCTCTTAATTTCTTTAATATTTTATAGCACATCTTTTTAAAAGAATCTAACATTTTCTCAAAGAAACTAACGAAGATGTGTTCGGTGCCATCCTAGTTTAATAAGATTAGTCTTCTATACCGGCAATTTTTTTAAGCCTTTGAAAAAATGTATCTAGATTGAATATTCCATTGGTGTATATCTACATCTACATCTACATCTACATTTATTTTTGTAAGCCTATTTCTCTAAAAATTTTTTAAATGCAAGGTTACATTTTAACATCTTCATATAAAATTACGTAATTTATGTTGGACGGCCTCTGTCGATTGCTTTTGCAAATCCGATTCTAATTTTGAAACTGCGTAGTTTTTTTTTCGATCTACTTTTTTCTTTGTAATTTTGCAGTGACTTTTAAGAACGTCGTTTTTAGAGCGTCTGTCTCAAAATTATTCTTTCCCTTAAGGTACTCTGCTGTAAACTGATATAAATAAATATGTTAGGGGTTTATGGTCTGGTTTTTAGTGAAGTGAATTTTGAAATAATTTAATGATTAATGTAATTAATTCCTGCTCTATTGTTATTTTATTGCTTCACCTATTGTAAATGTTCTTGAGGCATATGCTACTTTTTTAAGGTCTTAATCATGTGGTTTTGCTACTACTAAATCATCATCATAAGATCGCTTGGGATGGTTCTAGTCCCGATAAGGCTAATGTAATCATTCTTTAAAATGAGTTGAGTACGATTTTTACTCAAAAAGGTGATGGTTCGAAACTGTATAAGCCATTGCTCGTCCAAAATGTGGTTATAATAATAGTAAAAATTTGAAATTTATCCCGTTTCCGTCGAAGTTTTTGAAATTAAAAAAAATTTTTACAAATTTTTTTAATGAGTATTATTGAGAGCGATTTACAAGCAACATTCGTTTTTCAAATTGTCATTTTGACTTTTATGAGTAACAGTACGAACAGTTCTGAAAAACGTAGTATTAGGTATTCAGGCAGGATTATAAATAAAAAGTTTGACTTGCATAATCCGCATTACCAAAATAAAAGTCTTATTCCAAGCGGCTTCAAGAAAAAAGTTGGCAGACGTTTTTATAGGCGTTGAATCCCAGAGGACTGGTTTTTGGCAATTAATAAACCGCTAACGTGGACTATTCTCAAAGGGAATCCATTGACTATGCCTTTGGGGCATGTGGTGCCCCATGGTGTTGTGGAACAGAGTTACAAAGATATAATATACGTTTACAAATCTCCTTTCCAAACGATAAATTGCAACAAATTAGCGAAATTCACCGTTCTTATGATGCCTTGCTATCCTCATAGGGATACCGTGGACTATGACTCTGGGGGAAACCACGTTAATATTTTAAAACCTTATACCCATAGGGTACCCATACGGTACGATGGTATTATGACTTAGTGCCAACCGAGAATATATGTAACAGACAGAGGGAGGCATCTCCGATCCCGTGAAGTATATATATTCTTGATCAGCGTCACAAGCCAAGTTGATTTAGCCATGTATATTTGTCCGTCTGTCCGTCCGTGTGAAACAACAGATCTCAGAGACTATGAGATCTAGAGCTACCAAATTTGGAGACATCATTTTAATCTGTTATACGTAGATCAAGTTTAAGTTTAAAATTTGGCCAAGCCCACTTCCACCCTCGCAAATCAAAGAAAACCTTAACTAAGTACTTGAGATTTTCCCGTATCCTTATTTTTATTATTATTTTTTTTTTACAAATTAATGAATGAAAAGAAGCCACATAAAAAAGTGGTGAAAAAACATGAAAACAAATTTTTGGTTTTGCGGGACACACCAAATCTTGCAAAAATAACGCGAACCTGGTACTCAAACCTCGGTACATAGCTTCAACGTTCTAACCAGCATCACCAACATGGGCCACATAAGCCCTAACTCTCTAAATTCGTCAAGGCAACCACTGCTGGACACATGGCAACATATTAAGATTGTCAGGCCTGACCGACGTGACAACTTAACCTAACCTACCCAAATTTGGAAATTCTATCCTGTACATAGATGTTGTAAGAGTTACAAGTTACAAGTGCATCGTTAATGGTGTATCAACGAGTTTAATTTAATCGATTTCGAATGAGCTATATATTTATATCTGTTTGTCTGAAAAGTCCAAAATCCTTGAAGAGTTTCTTTGCCCCCGTGCAAGTTTCAAGGCATCCTTGATAGTACCTGAATGTGTTCAATTGTATCATATTTAAACGATTATATAATAACCATATAGGAGCGATGGTCAATTTAAACGATAATCTGGGGCAATGTCTTATTTGTAGCTGCCATAGGAAAACGAACTTATTCATTGTGGCACCTAGGAGAAATGCATCATTCTGCCTGCTACAAACATTTTTGGTTGGCAATTATCTTTCACTCATTCGGAACCGAATATAAAAGTAAGTTCGTAACATTGCAAATCTACATTGTAACCAATCTTTCTTTCTGGAAGAGCGCTTTAAAGTTATACAGCTGGACTTAATAATTTACTTACGATTCTTTGTTGTATCCACTCATGATGGGAGTAGATCAAGCCACCACCCATATCTGGTGTTAATTCATTAATATCGACTAATTCGTATAAGTCAGATAAAGTAGAACAAATCACAAGTCGAAATTTATATTCCTCCTTTGAAAATTTACTGCTTACTTCTGATATAGCCTTTTGAAATAAGCCAGATGGTCGGAGAACATATACTGCATTAAGAATCCCCGGAAAGTAGGCCTATATGAATATGTGAAGATAGTAAGATTGAATCATTATGAAGTGTCATTGTAGCTACCGATATTTTCTGCAAAACCGTCTTCACTGAAGCCCACCTGTCTTTTCGGCGATCCACAATCAACTGGAAACCAAGGTCGGCATCCTGTAATCTATAATAATATAAAGAAAATGAAAACTAACCGTTAAAAATGGTATATGTTAAATATATCAAATAATAAATCAATTATCAAAAATATTTTTCTATTAATTTTCCGATTGTTCCTATGAAAGTTATATGTTAAATTAGTGCGATTTTTATAAAGCTTAAGGCGTAAAAAGTTCTAAAATAATTTAAAATTACCATAGTTCAGAGTAGATAAAAATAAGTTGAATAATAGAAACCTTTTACTTCATTTAAATAATTTTTAAATTTTTCTATGACAGTCCAATTATAATACCGTGCCATAATTATATGGTTCTTGTTTATCCATAGAAGAATTTTTCAATGATATTTTCGAATCTAGAAGTCCAAGTGTAATATTGCGTCAAAAGTCTTTGAGCATTTTAAATGTAAATTAGTGGAATAGGTAGTCAATGGTACTTTTGATTCGGTAAATGGTACAACTTTCATGAAGAATTGTTGAGTGGTATTGGCCCCCATATACAGAAACTGTTCATTCTCTTTTCATCAGGATATTCTACCTGACCGGAAGATTGCTTATATTATTTATTTATAAACCTAAGTAGGCAGAGTCACACTTCTAAATCAACAAATGCATTAAATAGGAGAAGAACTCGTTCGTTCAGACTTAAAGACCGGCCTCTTGCTCTTGGGTCCATGGATACTTGCATTTCTTGCGTATGATAGGAACAGGCACAACTTGTAAATGTTTTATCTTACCAGCACCTGCCTTAGACGTCAGTGTAGCTGTTTCTGATTTGGCTGTTTTGTTTTGGTAAGTCGATCGGAGTACATTTTTGCATATGTCTAAATTCAATACCAATTTAAAATACATTCTTTTATTAAACCCTTATAGGGTATTATAATTTTAGTCGGAAGTTTGCAACTACCCAAAAAAGTATAGATATTCTTGATCAGCTTTAACAATCGAGTTGAGCTGGCCATGCCTGTCAAAGAAATCCCTCAGTTTTAGAGCTTTATAACTTTGTTGTTTATCAACTTCCGTATAATTCGAGATAGGCTATTCATATAATTTCAGAGTTACGGTTTTAATTTTAAAAAAATCGGACAACTATGTCATATATGGCAGCTATCTAAAAACGATCTAAAAATTAACCGATAAATAATGTTTTTTTTTTATTTAGAAATTATGTTTTAAGATTTGTTGAAATCGGTCGACTAGGAACTATCAAGAAAGATCACTAGAATCTCTGTGATTTTATATATGTTTTAACATTTTAAATATTTAACGGTTGGGTCAAACATCGAACAGGAAGAGTACACAAACTTCGGTTTTTGTACTTAGTTTCCTTTCCAGGTTTGTAGTAATATAAAATTTGGACTCAATATTTTTGAAATGATGAATGTATTTCTACTGTTTGCCCAAAAGTTATTTATGTGTTATTATATATATGTCACAGTGAGAATAACGGGGGCCTAATGCAATTGTACGTTGTCAAGTGGAATGATCCTTTAAAGTGAAAGAGAAAAGGAAAAGTCACTGGTCTGCGATGCATGAGTTGAAAGTCGAATGTGAAGCATGGTCGCAGAAAAGTTAACAGACGAAATAATGCCCAGTGAGGTCTATTCGTAAGATGCTTAGTGACATGTAGGAGGGAGATGCCTAGAAAGGCACAATAATATGACAAGTGCAGAGGAAAAGGAAAGCAGAAACCAAAATAATTTGAGCAAACGCAGAAAAGACGAACAGAAATCGCTGTTTTATTTCGTCTTAAATAAAATAAGAAATTTACTTAAATGGACCAGAATAACACTACCCCGATTATAATTAATATAATTATATTTATATATTTATATAAATGGACCAGAATAACACTACCCCGATTATAATTAATATAATTATATTTATATATTTATATATAATATATAACTTGACTAACAATCTGCGGTGAGTCTGACAGCGAGTGCGCTTAAAACGTTTCCCATGTTTATCATCCAATTTCACCCTTACTATTTATAATATATCTTTTTTTTTACCGAATTTCACACTATAGCTGTCTTATACATGTTATATAAGATATGGGAAGTCTTTGGGAGAGTTAGTAAGCGTGGCCAATTTTTAAAACAAACTTTTTCTGTTCTAATTATTCGCATTTTAATAATAGTTCTGTTTAAATTTATCTGAATAACTGGAACATACCAGAAGCAATAGTCGCAGCATACAGTATAAGTTTCTTTGCTGCCTCGAGTAAATTTTTTCGCAAAAATGAGCATCATTATCGAATCTAGACTAAAGTTTAAGTAAACTATTTACATTTTGTCTGATTTTAACTAAACAAATGTAACTATCCAAATAAATAATTCAGTTCAGATCATCATGTATTCATTAAAGAACTTTTATAAATGATTTTCGACGAAAATCATTCATAAATACTGACGGTATGAGCAGCCTAGAGCAAAAATTAAATTCTGTTAACTTGGATGCACTATGAATCTGGCAGATAATAAAATTGTACTGTATTTATCTTTTGTTTAAAGTAATATTTCCCATCATTGTAGATATTTTTTTAGGACGTGAAGTGAGTCAGTTTAAGCTGATACTATATCCTACTATATCCTATGTCTGCAACAGTCTTCTATATTATGAATTTGTAATTTAATAGTGGAATGGATCCATCCTCCGAGTCCTTGTCCTTGGCGCTGCTCTTTTAAATTGAACTGATTCTGAATCACGTTTTCTTTTCTTTGTCTATAATTTCCAATATATCTTATTTCTTTGTGGTAATTTCTATATTTAAAAATGTATTAAAATATATTGAAATTTATTTCATTCTTAAGGAAACTGTGTCCACCATTGTGGACCAAGAACTATGTGATTTTAGGAAGAGAGGCCACCATGCAAAAAAGCACATATAATATACTGAATGGCAATATACAAAATAAGTTAATACGAATAACTATAATGCATAACAGATACATTATGCAAGCTCTTAGTCAAGGAGCACGCAACCCAACTCTAACCAAAAAACCAAATGATAGAGCAACAATGGCAGTCAAAGAATGCCTGAAGATTCTGGAGAGTAAGCAGTTCCCAAAAATCCTTCGATAAAATTTAGCACCTATGGAGAGCTGGAATGCAGAGTGAAATACACAGACAAGTAACATCATAACAATTGAATGAATTCAATAGCCTCGACAAATGCAAGAGTCCGGAACCAAACAGCATAATTCCGCCAATGTTACAGATAACTAAGGACAGAATAAGAAGATGTCTACAGACCATTTATGCTTCAACCAAATCAAGGAAGACGGATTAAAGGATTATAGATCAGCCTAGCCTTCTTCGTCATGGAAACAATGGAGATCTTCTTATCCGATAATACAAATTCGCTTCCAGTAAAATTGACGTAGACATAGAATCGTGTATCGGCCTATGCTCACGAGAAGGAAATTTCTCCTCCCCAAAATGTTCAAGGGTTGCACACGTTAGGGCGGTGTTTTGTCGCCCCTGCTCTGGCTAATAACATGAATAACATATTGAAAGTTTTCAATTTTACAGGAGTTTAAGCGATTAAAATGTACTCCCTATATTGAAAGCAGCCAAACTCTCAATATAGCGGATTCCAAGGGATACCAAAGTAGGGCTATAGTCAATAAGCAACGTAACAAGAAAACAGGCGATACCAGCGTACCTTTTTTGTGACTGTCCAGCTCTGAGCCTAACCAGAACACGTCACTTAGGTGTCTTTCACATAAACTGAGGGATGTTGGAAGGGTCAAGGTTGGAGCAATCATGGGTTTCCTTAACGATTAAGGATTGTACTGAAGGCAGCACAGCTACTACAAGAAAAGGGAGTATGATGCAAAAATAAACTTAGCTCTATTTTGAGCTAATTTCATCATTTTCTTAGTTTCTCTTTCAAAGTGTACACTCGTTATTCTTTTGCGTTTTAAATTTTTTGTTTTCAATGGATGTGATAATTGATAAGGGTTTATTTAAAGCGTTTATTTGGTTTTCTATAAATTTCCCGTTTTTCGATCGCGGCCTAAACCAATGCAATGCGATTTGCTATTCCTTTAATACAGACTGGTTTTCTGCAACTCTATTCCAATAAAAAAAAAAACACTTTTTAATTGTCAAAATGTTGAAGCTATTTACTGTGACGTTCTCCGACTCTTATGAATTAAAGAGTATGGCCTAGGGTTCTGAGTCCAAGGATTCGGTTATTTTCGCACGACCGGCGTGTGTTTAAATCCCGCAAAATCCGATGAGTGCTTTTTTTTTTAATTTTATTATATTAGCTTGCTTAATTTTTCTGATTTTTATTATAATAATACATTTCATTTAAGTTCTGAGGAAGCTCGGTAATGCAAAAAAATAAGCAGTGTTTTTGCTATTTATTAAATTTTTTAATTTGTGGACGCTCTTTCTGCTCTGCAGTCTTGTCGCTATTTTCTTATCAATCGTATTCAAAACATACAATCGTAGTAAGATAATAGCGCCCAAACGCAAAGTTGGTTTTTGGAACAATCAAAAACATGCTTATTGTACTTCCAAACAAGTCGAAACAACAATGTAAGTGAAGTTGGTCATATGGAGGAATTTCTTCACTGGCCAGTGAGCCAACTGCGTTCAGCAGTTGCAAGTTAAAAAATCAATTTAAGGGGTTTTATGTGAATTACTAATGGAGTGACTTGCTAGTTCTGACTATTGTTTTACCTATATATTATACATATCTTATAAAATGGTTTAAGCGTAGTTGTTGAGTTAATCCGAGCACACGCATCATTTCGGTCCCCTGATTTTCCGATTTGCCCAAATAAATATAATTATTGCCACCAAAAGTTTTCGGGTTTCATCTGCTTTCATTTTAATTAAATTCCAAGTGTACATTTTTTTTGGTTTTTGTTCAAAATATCGGATAACTTAAACAACATTAATATCTTTAACATGCCTTAAGATATTGATTAAGATCCATTATCATATCATATTATCACAATTAATTATTCACAATTAAGATATAAATCTTAAAATTTTCGAATTTAAAAGTAATAGCCTGATCATAACACAGCTGAATATTAACATAGCAGAGTTATTAATACTTACGAAGGTATTGATGTAAGATAGTGAATAAGCTTCTTGTAGTCCGTCTCCTCTAATGAATTAAATTCATTGTTATCCGGAAAGGTGATTAAAGGATATCCTTCTAAAGAGCGTCCACCGGTGATGATAGCATGCTGTGAATGCAAGAGTTCAGCAACATCAGCTGTGCTAAATGAGGAAGTTATTTCTGCACTCATGAGCTCCAAAAAAGAACTTGTTTGCGCCGTTGGCCGATGCAAGCTTATAGCATTTTTTGCACAAAAAACTTCTTGGGAGTTAACTGATGCGATCGAGTCGCTGGTGTGCTGCAGATATCCTACTCCAGAGTAATGCGCTGGTGAATTGGTGGGGGACTGAAAGAATGCCGTCTGTGTGGAAGTCCCGCTGCTAACTGAAATTTGCGAATCGACCATATACTGGCTAAACTGCTGATGCTGTCGCGGAATAACGTGGGTTGGCTTCAGAAGTGATAGATTTAAATCGGTCGTTGAAATTTCGGTGTCCGTTTCTAATACATAAAAAGAAAAAAAATGTTAGGTATATATGTTTCTAAAATGTATTTCTAGCTGCCTCTGTAAAAAATAAACACTTCAAGTTGAGGCATTTTACATTTTTATATATACAAGGTTTTTTAAAAAAAACACACTTTTCCATCATCGTGGACTCAAACTTAAAAACAAGATACAAGATAAACAGATACCCGGTACCATAGACTTTGTGTGTTTAATGAAAAGAAGAAAAATTCAATGACATCATTAATAATTTTCTTATTCTAAAAAAAAATTCATATTTATTATGAAACTGTAGAATTATTTTTAACAACAATTTCTTTTTTATTATATCTATATGCATAAACTTATTAATTTATTTTACTTGTTTACTTAATTTGTAATTGTCACATTGACCAAGCGCAAAGTGCTACGTATTAACTAGAAGCGAAATAAATTTGTTAAATTATGTTTAAAAAAAGGACAAAAACAAAAATAAGAGGAAAACAATATAAAAGGCAAAAAAAAAATGGCCAGGGCTCGAGCCCGCGATCATGTCGCCACCGTGCTGCCCAGCATGATATTGCAGCGGTTAAGGGTCTGCCTGAAAATCGTACCTAATTGCTTATATCTTTATGATACGATTATACTCCATTTTCTAGAAAAAGTCCACATAGGATTCCTAGTTCCATATTTGTTTCCGTGGAAGTGGACTTGGCAAAGTTTTAAAACAAACTTAATCTGCGTGCAACATATAAGAATTTTGCTCCAAAATTAGGTAGCCCCTACCTCTCTGAGATCTGTTGTTCATGCAGTTCTATAATTTTGTCAACACTAAGCGTAAACCTATTACACATCCTTCCTCGCTCTCATTTGAAAATACAACAGCAAACAAGGATCGTCAATTGCCGATCTTTTTGCTCAGTTTTCTTAAACAACCTATTCGCCGACATCATTAAATCAGACCTATTCTTATACCATGACCTAATCTTCAGTCCTAGTTTAAACGAAAGCTCACTTCTTTTGGATCTTCAACGCTCAAGCCGTTTTATTCACCGGGTCCCGATGGAATACCAGGCTGAGTGCTTAGGTATTGTGCCGAGGCCTTGTGCAATCCCCTTCTAAAATTATTTACCTTATCCTTAGATACCTAAAAATTTCCCTTTATTTGGAAGGAATCATTCGTTATTCCTCTAAACAAAAAAGGTAGAAAATTGGATGCTAACAACTACAGAGGAATCTCCAAGTTGTCAGCCATTCCAAAACTTTTCGAAAAGTTCCCAACATGGATTTATTAAACATAGATCAACGACAATTAACCTTCTGGAGCTCACATCTTTCATTATAAAGGGCTTCCAAAAAAATTCGCAGACAGATGTTATTTATACTGACTTCAGTAAAGCATTTGACTCAGTTAACCATTCTCTTCTTGTTAGAAAACTCGACCTAATGGGTTTTCCTGTTGATCTTCTTAGATGGATCTCGAGTTATCTGATTGGCAGGACGCAAAAGGTCCTCTATAAAAATAAATTATCTAATGTTCTTCGGGCTACCTCTGGTGTCCCGTAAGGTAGCCATCTTGGTCCCTTGTTGTTTACATTATTTATTAATGACCTTCCCAAAGTCCTGACTAATTCAAGGGTACTTGCGTACGCTGACGACGTTAAACTTTGCGTGCAATACAAGGACGGCTCTCGTCAGTCGGATTTACTAACAGATCTTATAAACTTGGTTTTATAACATGGTGCAGTGCAAGCTTATTAAACTTGAACGGCTCAAAGTGCAAGCTGATAACATTCTCACGTGTTACTCCAAAGCTTGCGACTTATACGCTGAACTGCTGATCTTTGAAAAGAACCACTTTAGTTGACGATTTGGGTGTCCGCCTAGATCCTAAACTTGAGTTCATTGATCATATTTCGTGCATATAATATAAATTTCCAAATGTATTGAACCATTAGGTCTGGGTGCTTTTATTATTTTTATCCAATATATCTCGATCTCCACAGTCTTCACGGTTATATATAATAAAATTATAACATTTGAAATTTTGAAAATATATTAAATATCTATTAATACGTACGAATGACATATGCAGGTGCACGATCTGTCTGTAGTGGAGTTTGGAACTATTTTTGTTTGAGTCAAGTATGGGTTTTCCATGTCTGTTTTGAAGTTATGTCTATGTTTGTAGGTGTGTTTATTATGTGGAACATTGTAAACTGATTTTTGTAATGTTTTTCATGCTGTAGAATGCTCACTGCCTCAAAGTGGAGCTCAGAAAATGTACTTCTTTTAAACAGGGATCGTAACAATTATTATTTTTATAATAATACTATATAATAATTATGAAATAAGAGATATTTTTTTATTCGAAATTTATATTTTAATAAAAAGTTAAAAAAGAAATTATAATTATTCTATATGTATATAAAGAAAAGGAATCATAACTCTTATTTGTAGTTTATAAAATAAAAATCAGATATACGAATTATGTTCTTAATTTTTGTAAATTGAATATATGAGTTATTTATCAATATGTTAATTTTTTATCGACACGATATATTTATATATATTTACCCATAGGAAACAAGGGTATTATAAGTTAATGCCAACCGACAAATAATTTAAAAGGCAGAATGAGGCATTTCCAACCACATAAAGAATATATATTCTGATCAACTTCACCAGCCGAGACGATTTAGCCATATTTGATGGCAAAATTCTTATCTGTTGCACGCAGATCAAGTTTATTTTAGATTTTGCCACGCCCACCTCCGCCTCATGAATAGCCTATAACTAAGCAATAGACATGATTCTCCATTTAAGGTAAATAAATATTAAATAAGTACATTTATCCGGTCGTATATTGAGGATATAAAAGTATCTATTTTTTATACAGCGTGTTACTGTTCCTACAGCTTGCTAGTACTATAGCGTGGTACTATAATTAGCATCCTATACTACGGTGGGATCTAGCTGTAATCCGTAGATGAACATATATATATATAAGTCGGAAGGATAGATTCTTCTTCTACCTTACCCTACTACTTCGATTGATCCGCATATTTCTCAAGAGCCTCTGCGCCATCCGATTCTGGTTATTCATTTATGTGACAGGTTATCATTGACTATATACCAATCCGTGGTGTCCGAAGCAAATGTTCCAGGCTGCCCAGGACTGCTCTAATCAGATTTAGTTAAGGCTCGCCTTTACTGCATGTCATATACTTGAATCGCATATCTCTAGATGGGGGCCAGGATCACCTTATGTATATTTACCTTATTGGTAAGGTTTTTTTCCTGGAATTAAGGGGCCAAGCCATACTGCTCGAATTGGCCTTGAGACGCTAGACTGCGTCGGTTATGTGGCGTTGAAATGTGGGCTCTGTGCTGTGGGGATTTGAACCATCTGGATTCAGAACCGGATACTTCGTAGCAACTTACCTCTTGACTCTCTTCGTGAGTTTTCACTGAGATCTTGTTGGGTAAAGCTCTATCCAGGAGAGCGTATGTCGCTTCTATTTTAGGTGCCAGCCCCTTTCTCACCATGTTAGAGATCAAGCTGTGCAGTCTGTTGATCGCTTGCACTACTTGAGTGTTTGGAGACTACAGGGCACTATCGAGATTTGGGCAGCATGTTTGGCATTCTTAATCAAAGTTTTAACAGCTTTATCCATCATCGGCCATCATCCGTTTAATTCTTTGTTGAGGTTCGAGCTTATTTACGTTTGCGCTGTGTTAGCAGCGTACATCGCTTGTATTAGGTGCAGCTCGGACTGCTCGTTTCGACTGGCAACTTTTACCGCTAACCGCCGAATCCCTGACCAAACACAACAGTATTTTGTTAGGAACTGATTCTTTATTGGGCGCTTACGCCTTTTTATAGCTAATCCACTTATGTACTAGTTACACATTCCTTATGTATGTTTCACCTTGGGGGTCATCTATGCTAGAGTGCTCTTGACTTTCTGTACAAGCGATAAGACTATTTTGGGCATTCTTTTTACTTCTCACACCAGCTCGTACTGATAGGCGGCGAGTCTTATTACATGTACATTCCCCTTTTTGTGGCACTTTTCGTAAATACATATATGTTGACAAAGCCGCGCGTGGAACTTAACATATTTTACTCATTGGTTGCCTGTTATTTTAAGTCGTTCTAAGAGAGCGAACAACAAACCATGTTCACCTTTTTGAACACGCTGATTCCGAGGATGAGACCCTCTGAGTTCTTTAATCGCCTTAAGTAACTTTGAGTTTTCTGAAGACCTGCTATAGCCTGCTGCATGGAAATTAAAATTTAAGCCAGTGACCCATCAATTACCATTTGGTAAGATTGAGTAACATTCATCAGCCGCTGGTGAAGTTAGTTTATATTTGACCGTAGATAGTTAGTTAGTGTTTGGGGTAGAATTCCTTTGATTTACCATCTCTTCCGCTCGTACAAAGAAGTAAATATTGTTTTGTTAATTAATTTTTATATCCGGCAAGGGAATTATAATTTTGTGCCAACCGAGAATGTATTTAACAAAGAGAAGAAGCATCTCCGACCCTATAAAATATATATATTCTTGATCAGTGTCACCAGACGAGTCGATTTAGCTTTGTTCGTCTGTCCATCTGCCCGTCCGAGTGAAACAACAGATCTCAGAGACTATAAGAGCTAGAGCTGCCAATTACCATTTACCGTTATAATCCGTTGCACACAGATCAAGCTTGTTCTCAAATTGAAAAATGGTTAACTAAGCTATAGTCGTAATTTTCAGTTTAAAGTGCTCTGAAAATTTGAGTGAAACGGATGATAATCATTGGAGATTGCAACCTCTACATTTGAGTTGGCAGCACCAGCATGTTGCTTAACATGTTCGTAGTAACATTTTATTTCGGTGTTGCTCAACATGTAGCAACATTTGTTTTCTTTGTCAACATTTGTCCAGTATTTCATAATTTTCAGCATAATTAGACAAAGTTAATTAGCCGAGTCATTTTCCACCAAAATGCTATGGGTACCGGGTATCTAACAGTTGATAAGACTCGAGTGTAGCATTCCTACTTGTTATTATTGTTTAAGTTTATTTGAATTCTTTAAATCTATATTTAGGACCTTTTCGATTACTATATTTGTATTGTTTATTAATATATTATTTTCATTTTCTATTCTTATTACCTATGTATTTATATTTTTTATAGAAATTTTTTAATCTGAACTTAAGATTATAAGATATATAAGAAATTATAAGTTACTGATGGTATTATAGCCATATAGAAAAAATATAACCATATGTCCCAATCAGTTTCATCTACGTCTATATAAATATGAGCGTATGTTCTTGTCAAATAAGCTGTGGCGTCTCTCCACTCTAACTAATGTTATGATGTGCTGTTGACGTTATTATCTATTTTTAAGTATTTGTCCAAATATTCATGAATTTTTATATTCTATTTCCATGTCCGTTAAAAACGTCTTTATTAGACCGTTCGATCAATCGATTTTCGATAAAAATCTATAAAATAGAAAAATACATTAATTCTAGACCTGTAATATAATTGTCTCTTCATAGTTGATCCAGTATATAATAAATTCCAGGCATGGGAAACTTATCGAATTGTCATTTTTATTTAATTGGCTATAATCTATTTCTAATCGCAATATCTTCTTATCAGAATGAGACAGACTAACAAAAGAGGGCTATTATATTCTGACACAGAGGGTTAGACTATTTTATCGTCAAATAAATTTTGATATTTTGTATATCTTGTATCTGGCTGTAAGGACAAGTATTTTCAAATGAGACCGAGAAAGAATATGTAATAGGCTTAGTGTTGACGAAATTATAGATCTGTTTCGGGTCCTGCGAGAACTGAATCCCGAGACGAGTCAAATAATTTGTATAACACTACGAGTTAAGCCAAAAGTCTGTTTAATTGACCACCTAGAGGAATTAGCACTGGCTTAAGCGACTGCCTACTCTAGAGTGAATACAAAACATCGCAGATTTGCAAACTTTACTTCATTATAAATAAATATACCTTATAGGGATAAATATAATC
This sequence comes from Drosophila pectinifera, assembly GCA_008042775.1. Lineage (NCBI taxonomy): Eukaryota > Metazoa > Arthropoda > Insecta > Diptera > Drosophilidae > Drosophila > Drosophila pectinifera. The sequence goes on from VNKC01001946.1 coordinate 29,428, forward strand.
TTGTTTTAACATTTGGATTGGAATAACGCATTCAGGAATTAATATTTGATTTTGTCTGACGGCAGTAGAATTACAAAAATTTGAATCCATTTTTATTTTATTGTTATTAAATTGAACCACGAGTGCCACCCTTAATCTGAGACCTAAATACATTCCTTACAAGGAAACAAAGGAATCAAAAGTTTCGGAAGAATTTGAGAGGAATTATTGGTATTGAAATAGCGTAGATAATAACAAATAGAATAAGCACATTTTAAGCATATATAAGCATTTTTCGATCGCATCGAAAAATTTAAACGAAGGCTAGAAAATATGAACCACAACAACGGGGAATGCCAGATAACAGAGGTAAATGCTTTTGTAGTCGGCATGGATCGTATGCAAGTTCAATTATTGGACTATGCAGAAAGCTGGGGAATTAAAAATGATCCACCAAAGTTTCATTGTGCAGAAGTGTCTTTACCGAACCGGGAATGCAAAAACTTTTACAAACTTTTCCTGCTAGTAGGTCGTGCTTATGAATGCTATTGGAGATTCAGAATGAAACGCTCAAATGCACACTGAAGAGGCTTTGTAAGGAACCAAACGATGACAAGTACAATGACTTGATATATAAAAATATTAGGACTAGAAAGCAGAAGATCGTCAGACTGACACATTTTTTTTATAACATTATAGTTCTCGTGTCGAGATTAGCATTGCCCATGGAGAACTATCGCTTTGTGCAATAATTGCAGCGAAATATGAATCTATAAATATATGAAGCATTATAATACGTGCAAATTCGATCAGTAGTGCAAATAAGACTGCTAGTGTAACGTCGACGTGCGACGAAAAGCAGAGGGCACAGTTTGTAAAATAAAGGACGGAAAATTCCAAACTGAGTCCCTAGTCAGGATATCTTCGAATGTCCCCGAAATAGCATTCTACGATAAACAGTAAGGTTGAGCTTACAAGAAGAAAAGAATGCGTTACAAATATATTATATAAGGCGACGTTAGCAGCAGTCGTATGACATAATATTAGAAAACTACGTGGCTTTTAGGGAAATGATATTTAATAATACATTATCTAGTTTAAAGTATAAACCTAAGATGTCGATGAACAGAATGAAGAATTTTTGAAAAACAGATCAAGAAAACGTTTAATAAAATTCATCGTAAACGAAAAAGGAGTTAGTAGACTATATGCTCCGGTATAGCTTGACAGTTTTCGAAAGCAAGCCAGGATACAGTGGCTAATATTAGTTCTATTGGTACAGATTTGGCGATTATGAAAGATTATAACATCGACGTTGGCGATTCATGTAACAAGAACTCGAACGCATGCTATAACTCGTTGTAATTGAAAATATAACTAGCCCTTCGAACTCACCTATGCTCTTAGTGATTAAACCAGGAAAGGTCCAATTGTGACTTAATGCTAAGCAAATAAATATATGCAACGGGTAGTCAGCCTGCTTCCCAACATTGATGAAATTTTTGCAAGATTACCAAAAGCGAACTTTACAACCAAGAACGATTTGAAAGACGTGTATTTACAAAACTCTACCAGCAACGAAAGTCAAAGAGATCACCGTTTTCATGATACCCAGACGGCCCATATACCAATTCACCATTATGCCGTTTGCATATGTCGTTTTGCGTTTTTATGGTGGTGTCGGACTATGTAGACATGTATCTTAATATCTCGCGAGGTCAACTGAGAATTTTAGTAAAGCAAACTTGACCTTAAACATTACCAAAACCAAATTTTGTGAGCCTCAAGTTCCTCATTTGGGATTCATTATATAATTATTGGAGTCAATAATGAGATCGAGTGCTAAAAAAAATCCGAATGTACTGTGCGGGAGCCTGTGTTCTCGGTTAGGAGTGTGTGGCGTCTGCGGTTGAGAACACAAAGCGTGTCACCAATACTGTTATAAGAATTAGATTCAGATTTATTGTAACAATGTCTTTATTATGCTACAAGTTTAAAATTTTAAAGTAATGCGCCAGTCACAATCATTATTGAGACAACAAGAACAACACCTAAAGAGAATAACGTAAGAGAAATGGAAAATAAGAGTGCAGAGAAAAATTAAAGAAAACAAAATATATGATTAAACTAAAACTTAGGAGGCTTATTACAAATATTTAACACAAATTTGATGAGCACAATATAGTAACAGCAAAGCTCTCATAAAATCGAACACCTCGATAAAAGACTTACCAAATCTGGAAGGTTTTGGTAGCTTCTGGTAGGCTTCTGCATGAATTAAAAAAATATATTTTGAAGAAATCTTGAACATCTCTTATATTATAGAAAAACTTTCCACGATCTGGTAATCCGCCGAGATAAACGCAACTATATTGATGGCCTAGCCAAAGAAATATTAATTACCTATGGGACTCCTATGTTAAATATACGATTGTACTTAAAATTAGAGCACGTCCGCACAAATGTTTATTTTATACCCATTTACTATAACCCGGAAATCGTGTCTATAGCTTAGTTATAAGTTTATATGATTTTCGAAGACGGAAGTGGAAAGTTGTTTTTAAAAAAAACTTGATCTGCGTGCAACAGATTAGAACGTTGTCACCAAATTTGGTAGCTTTAGCTCTTATAACCTCTGAGATCTGTTGTTTCACACGGATGTACAGACTAGCATGGCTAAATCGACTCGACTGGTGAATAGAATCTATATTTTTTATACGGTCGGAGATGCCTCCTTCTGCCTGTTACATACATTCTCGGTTGGCACTAAGTTATAATACCCTTTTACCCTATGGGTACCGGGTATAAAAACAGTCTAATATAGCTCATTAAAGAAATGTCAATCACTAAAATCATAAAATACAATATTTTGGGTGCCGAATAGGGATAGACCCAAAAGAGTGGGCAGTTAAATTTCATTCATATTCATCGCCATAATGATTAATTCTTTCAAATTAATGAACCTATCATTTAGCAACTCAAAGCATTTGCGTGAACTTTGTAGCCACTCTGGCTTTTTAGTCGTTAAGCCAGATCGAGATCTCTAATGACAAAGTTTTTATAAAGTTGAGTTTATATGAGAACATATGTTTTTAGAATGCTGTTTCTAGCAGGCAATCAGATGATAGTTTTTTGGCATTTTGTCATTTTGTTGTATATAGAAACCAATTATATATACTAAATCCTACAGAGCTTCTTTCTTATTTAAATTATAAGTGAAAAGAAAATGCAAGAATTGGTTTCTCAAGGAATTATTTAAGAAATTTATTCCCCTCTCAAAGTCAAACTAATGGCAAAGCCCTCGATCTTATTATAATGTCCTATGATTCTAAAATCGAGTACTAGGAAAGATTAGGTATCCGAATGTGACTCGGAGAATCTAAAGATCCACCTTATCCGATCAATTTTGAAACTGTTATGAAATATAAAAGTGATCGGCCAATCAAGAAGTCGATATTAAAAATATTGAAATAATTTTATATCTGGATTTAATTTGTACGTTCTGACATGCTGTCGAAAATTATTCACAGTGTCATTCATTCACAATGTCATTTACCGAATATGTGCTATTATACTATCAAACTATCTCGAATAAGTAAACTGACAAAATCTCGAATAAATACTATGCCAAATATTTCAATTTTTAGAACGGTGGTTAAACTTGTGAAGAGTGTTTGAATGAAATGTTTGATATAAAATGAAAAATCGAGCACGAATCGTTCATGAATCATGAAAAAACGTGCTTAATTATTTTTGAGTGTATCCTTCTTACTTACTCTTCGTCAAAAAATTCAAGTTAGACTTATCAAACACAATGCTCAGTTTAACTCTAATCATCAGCCTAAGTAGTTTAAACAATAGCTCGCTTATATTGTATTTTCAATTTTGAAAATGTAATTACTTTCTATAAGACTAAATATATCTACATAAGAACATTATAATTTTTTTATCTTTAATTTTCGGCTTTTGTTTTACCATGAATATTGACAACTACATCCTCAGATGCGAGAACAGGAGTAAGTCGCGAGAATCAAAGGAAAAATCTCATCTATAAGTGCACCCCAGCCGGCTGGCAAGGCAAGACCCGAAGGAGAGACAATTGGACGAAAATATCAGAATAAGTACCCCGAAAAGCGTCCTGTTTGCATGACTATCGGCTGGCTGATTCAGGATGTATTTTATTTACATGTAAGATAACTTTAATTACAAATCGCAAAAAATACGAAGAAACAAATATTAGATACAAATTGGAAATATATTTTTAAATCAAGTTGACAAAAAACCAAACGAACTAACAATGAAATCTAAAAAAAATCTTTTTAAATGAAATCTAAAAAAAATCCAAAGGAAGAAACCAACAAATCTAATAAAATCAAGAATATTAGAACTAGGTTAAAACCCCTAAACGAACAAATCAATAAATCAAATATAAACAAAATATTATAATTAAGTTAAACTACCCCTATATAAAAAAAAAAAAAAATGGCTAATTCAAATAATTTGATCAGGCCCGCATTTCTAAACAATAGCGGAGGACAAGCCCCCGACATAAACCAAGGCCCATTAAACTTACCTAATATGCAGGGACTAATACAGGAAATAGTTGAGAGAATTTTAAATCAAAAATTAAGCTCAGACAGCACCGCTACATAAAGAAAAATTTAATATTAACTGAAGTAGTATAAATTAATTAGACATAGTTCTAGGCATATTAAAAAAGGAATTTTCTAGAATAATAGAATCAAAATAATAGGTAATGCAGATTCCGTTTTGGAATCATATAATACGCCACTGAACTGGAGAGCAATCTCGAAATATTTAACAGCACACTACGCTGATAAAAGTGACGTTACGATCAGACGACCTCATTAGAACAAGATAATCAAACCACAGCAGACTATTACAAATATATCAATTCTCACGTATCACTCATATTGAACAAAATTTCATGCATGGAAATGAAGAAAAGAATCAATTAATTTTTTTCGCCAAGTCTTACAAACACCTTGACACCTTTACTAAAGGCCTTATTTTTAGGTATCAAAAAGCCAGCAGATTTTCCAATAGCAATTCAGCTATTCGAAAGACTAGAAAATCAAAAATTCAGTACCAACTATGCCAAAAATAAATTATTCAATTCAAGGATATTAGAGGAACCTACTAGAGGACGTACGCTATCATAGAAAATAATGCCCTACGCGAAATTAACGCTCAAATCAATATGCAGAAAGGATACATTTCAATTAAGAATAATCCCAGAATTAAAATAAAATAGAAAGCTTCACTCCAAATCAACAAGTTGGATATCGAAAAAAAAATTTTTAAGTTTCGAATTTAAATTTCGACCCGGACAAAAATTGACATATGAAGTAGAGGCCACTATAAGAAGTACAATCGAAAATCCAATATACTCGAGGACTATCTATACCCAGAGGCACTTTGACCAGAAATTGAGAAACATATACAGGAGTTCCTCCAGACAGAAAAACCTAGAATGGTCATTGACTTTGACTTTATTCCAGTCAGATCTATATACCGGACATTAACATCGTGTTGGCACAACTAGGACAAAAAAAGCTTATTTTCTGTTTTAGACCTTGAAATCGAATTTCACCAAATTAGTCAATCAGATATCGGAAAAACTGCCTTTTCACTCAACTAACGAAATTATGAGTTTATCAGACTCCCGTCCGGACTTAAAAGCTCCCCTTCAAAGCTTCAAAGAATACAAGATGACATTTTGTTTTCTCTCCCTCCAATTTTGTTCTGTAACACCCCTGTTCCCTCCCATTCAAAGTGTAGACAGAGCGTGTTGAGACTGAGCAACACTTGATTATGTGTTCGTTACAGAATTAATGGCGCACAACGTTAGGCCAGTCGTATCCCAATAGGCTTCAGTCGTATGACTCTCCTGCATCTCGAAAATATTATATCCATTCATTAAGTTAAGTAGTAGTTTCAGGTGATATATTTAGATGTTTCTGAGTTACTGGTATTCTGAATAGTATCAGAAGAATTTTCGTTTTACAATGAGATCGATAGCCGTACATTATAGAAAACGAGTCAATTTAAACAAGTTCCTCTTTTACTGGGCTTGACATCATATAGTTTGTTAGCCCATAGTAAAACAGTTCTCTTCACTTTTTCCTGATGATACTACTTTCCAAACATAATTAATATTAATAATTATTATTGATTTAAATAATACATTTTTAACGATTATGGCCCGTTTTATTGCTTACCGCTCCTCATATCATTTATAAATAACTTTAAGATAGTAAGAATGCCTTTAGCGCGTAGTGGAAAAAATTTGCCTTCACGTGAATGTGAAGAAAAGTTAGAGACTTGTCCCATTTGCAATATATCAATTTGCTTTGGAGAGTTACATAAAACAGAGTGCAAGCACAGTTTTCATTTGGCATGTATTCAGAATTGGTCCAGGGTACTCATTCAAAGAAACAACGTAAATCAACATGATCTTCATTCTTCATTCAGAGGAAATAATCCTCAAAACGCTTCAGTTGTAAACGAAATTGAAATTCATCAGTTAATCTCCCGTTCATTGAGAAGGTTTCATGCAAAACTTTCCATTGATGTTAACAATCAGAAGCTTTCCAGCAATTGAATGGGTATACCATTTGTTCAGGCGTTCAGAATATCAGCCAGCAGAAGCAATGGAATGATTGACTTGCATAGTTCAGCCGGAACAACCCCATTAGCCTTGACGGAAGTTCGGCAAGTGGTCGAAGTAATAGCAGCCCCATAGCGACGTATCTATAGATAGTCCTTACAAGATTTAAAATACAAATTCAAATTGGCGCATAAAGTTTAGTGATTCCCCAATCGACATTACCATCGAAGACTTTATATACCTGGTGAATTGTCTTACTCAGCAATTCCTTAACGGAATGTTTTACTCTGCCAATTCGCAAACGTTCTGGTTCTGCCTTGTCATTTTATTGGCATGCTTACAAATCTGTAATATATTTAAATTGGTCGACTCTATGTAGATATCTAAAAGAGAGATATTAGGATCAGAGATCTTATCGTGAAATCTAGAATATCATAAGTCGTCGAAAGCAAGATAATAACAAAAATTTTGATGGATTTTGTAGGCGCCATGCTCTCAATAGCGGATTCACTTCACATGCAGAGTGCAGACCTAACTGCAGAAGTTCACCACAACCTCAAGCTCGAATTGATACACATTGATACGCCAAACTTGGTTTCCTTAGAAGTAGACAAGTTGACATGTTGGAATTCTGAGGCAAAAGGCCACAAGTATAATGATTGTCGTAAACCGCGCCTCATTTTCTTCATCTTTTAAATACATATTAGCTTCGGAAAACTTCAAGGCGGATGTTTGCCGAATCTCGACATCCGACATTAACCTCGAATGCTAAGGGGTTGCAATTAGATGATTTACCAGTTTCAACACCTGTTACACCGGACATACCACTCCCCGACATCTCAAGCCATATCAAATGATATGTTTACAAGAATAATAAAAGCGTGCGGCAGAAATATTTAACGCGTTTTCTATAATAACTAAGAGGCGACGATCGCGTGTACGCCTTCGCCAATTCTGGAGACGAAAGCGCAGGTTTAATCGTTTTACAATAAATACTATTGTTCATAAAACAAACGATATTAGACCATTCACCAACATTGAGATTTTAGGCAAAGCACATCTGACTCTCTCAGACAGCGGTGCCAACAAGAGTGTTATAGGCGGAGAGCTTGCCCAACAAATAATAACATCTGGCGAAAGCTTTGTTAGGCTGAATGCAGCTGATCGTACCGCAGATGGAAAGTAAGTTTCAAATAGTGACGGGAACGTTTCGTGTTTCTGTCAATTATAATTCTACACATTCTGAATTCTGTTGGTGCCTTCAATAAAACAAAAAAAATAAAATAATTTGTAGGATGGATTTTTGGAAAATATTCTGTATTTCAACTGTTTATACTTTTTCCTCCAATGAAATATATCTCTCTTCAACAGCAGAATCACTTTGTTTGAACCTGTCTTCTATCCAAAAATTTATCTGCAGACTTTTGACTTCTTTCCATCATTCGAAAAGGATGGGTTGGGCATAACTAAACTCGATCAAGCGCAACATCAACACAGCCAACGCTAAGCAACAGATCTACCTATTATTGCTTGTGAAAGAAAAACTTCTGTGCGCAGAGATCGACCAAATGATCCCCATAGACTTTATTGAAGATGCTGCAATATCCCCTTCGTCTTCTCCTATTATGTTGCATATTTTGCCTGGTATAGTACGTTATTGTCTCGATGCTAAAAACTTTACTTTGTTACGGTCAAAGACGAATATCGAACTCCCATCATGGAGGGTTTATTGAGATACCTCCCAATATTGAATCTTGAAGAATGATTTGAGGGACGCCTGTTGTCAAAACGTCCATTATTTCAATTTAAAAGTATGCAATTAGGATTGACGAATGCCCCACAAACCATGTCTCGCCGTATGGATTTAGTAACTCCGATTCACAAAAAATCTCACGTTCTAGTTTACCTTGATGATTTTCTTGTTATGCCACGCAACTCAGCTACGATATGCTGGTCTAACGATAACTAAAATACTTGGTGGGTGGGCGAACACTCCAAGTGAATCCCAACAAAATCAGCGCAGCGAGTGAATTTTCAATTCCAAAAACACAGAAACAACTTAGACGCATCCTAGGCAGGACTGGTTGGTACCAAATGCTTTATCTCGAACTACTCTACTATTATTTACCATCTCACCAAGTTGCTTCGAGAAAAGACGTATGCCTGAAACGACAAAAGACAATGTTATGCTCCCTGCCTCATTCATCCGCACTATGTTCAAGGTTAAGCTTCTCTCAATGGTATTGATGCTGTTCTGCCACAATGCTGTGTATCGGGATGCGAAAGGTCACACCATTACCAAGTTAGAATGATTAGAATGATTATAATCAAAGCAACCGAATTACCAGAGTTTCATAACATGTCTCCACTCATTGCGACAGATGGTGATTGTAGCTGCTCAGGATCAGCTATCATCCGCGCACTGTGGTATAGTAAAATGCTTAGAGCGTATTCGACGTCGGGTCTATTGGCCAAATATGGTTACAAACGTTAGCGATTAGTAAGTGCGAAATATACATTACCACCTAATATATGACTCGTTCTTTAAAAGCACCCATGGCAAATGAAGTACGGAGCGAAAGAATATTTCAAAGATTGTACCTTGCTCATTAATTTTCCAATTTCTTTCTTTTGGCCTCAATGTAATTGGTTATCTCTCTGCAGAAAGTTAAATAACTATGAATATAAGTGAATTCTGTGACAACAGAGACTTATTAAATACAAACCATCTTTATCTGCACCGGACGACATTAATTAAATTATGTTTAATATGGAGTAACTTGGTGTTTTGGGGGGCAAATTTGAGAAATGTAGCATAGCAGTTGACAGTCTCCACAGATTCTACTGGTAGGGAGTAGGCCAACACTAAGTGGGACTTTACACTATACTATACACAGTGTCGTCCAGTTCACAGCCGCTTGGTTCATGATCTGTATATTTTATGATTTCTCTGTCTACAAATTAGTTCTGTAAAACTCCTGTTCCCTCTCAGCACAAAACCCACGCCACCTACCCTGAACCGGCCGGACAAAGTGTAGACAGTGCGTGTTGACATTGAGAGGCACTTGTATGTGTGTGTTCGTTACAGCTTTTATAATCTCTGAGATCTGTTGCTTCATACAGATTTGCAGACCGACCATCTGAATGGTCGAAATCTTTCCCATGATCTGGTAATCCGGCGAGCTAAACGCTACTCAAGGCCAAGCCATAGCAGTATTAGACACCTATAGGAGTCCCCTTAAATAAGAAAATATATGGAAAAATAATGCAGTTACATCAATGAAAATGAATTTCTGGACGCTGGCCTTGAATGTTGCAGTAAACACCAAAAATAAAACATAATTAAGTATATCTATAAAACCAAGAAGTTACCAACCATATAGATTGCAACCTATTTAATCTTTTTAGAAGTGCTCAAAGCTATATCTATAATCTGAACTTCAATACAATAAAATTACACCATTAACGCTTCAATAATTGGAATCATACGTACGACGTACCAATACTTACAGATGACGCAATCCAAATAACGGTAAAACTCAACCAAATCTAAAATGTCCTGCAGTTTAATTCCTCAAAAAAACTGAAGTTAATTAATATATATCCTATATACAAATTTTTTAAAATGTAGATACCCCTGCATAAGCTGTTTTTAAATGCTTGTTTTTAAGCTAAAGAATTCATGCATTGATATTAACAGAGATCCCGGAATATTTATAGCCCACTCTATTAGTAAACCAGAAATGGGAAAAGTCCAATTATTATTTGTTCCAATTCTTGAAATGAATTCATAAAATCGGCTTTGCATAAGCAAAGTGTATTCTTTAAATTACTGGTTTTCTTCCATAAATATTACTAACTAAGGACACAAACGCAAACCTAATTTTTTTAACTTGTTAATCAATAAAATCAATATTCAAAACTTCTAATACAATCCCGATAGAAACACAGGTTAGCTCATTAAAGAAATCAATATCAATATTTACACCCAGTACCCATAGGGTACTAGGGTATTATGGCTTAGTGCTATATATATATTCTTCCGTCTGTCCGTCTGTACGTCAGAGTGAAACAATATATTTTAGAGACTATAAGAGATAGAGCTATCGAATTTAGTGAAAAAATTTGTATCTGTTGCACGCAGATTAATTTTGAGCCACGCCCACTTCCCTCTTCGAAAATCATGAAATACGTATAACTAAGCTATAGTCATGCATTTTGGCTTAAAGCATATATATTAAACAAATAAATTGGCTTGTGAGGACGTTTTCTGAAAGTTTGAGTAAAATCGGATAATAAACTTGGGAGTTATTAGGCAATAAAGCTAGATTTTTAAGACAAAAGTCTGCAAATGCATTCTGCGAAACTGCTTATAGCCGACCGGGTCGAGGGCTCGAATCCTGTTGCTGACAGTATTTTTCATACTTCTAAAGATTTTTTACAAAAATAAAAATAAATAAAAAGGAGAAAAACTAAATAAAGTAGTCCCGATGCTTGTTAAAATAAAGTTGCATGGTATACCGCATTATCAAACTTGTAACTCGTCTATCCTCTTGGAATGTTGTCATCAAATTTGGTATCTCTAGGTCGTAATGTCTGGTGATATTGATGCACAATATATATACACATATAAATATACATGCATATATACACATATATATATACATATATATATATACATATATATATATATACATATATATATATATACATATATTTACATACATATATCGGATTGAAGGATTTCTAACTAATTTCTTCATATAATTAATTTAGTTAAGAATAAGAATTTAAAGAACTGATATAAACAGCGATTTTGCTGTCCCTTTTCAGCAATGGGGCACATATCCTGTTTGTTGGTAGGAATTTGACAAAGTCAACCAAGTTTTTCTATAAAAAATCGCGAATCTCATTGCATTTTAGATCATCAGTCTTTTGACTGAATTGCATATCGTCCACGTTTTCCTATTCAAAGACCAAGCCCTGTTGCACTTTAAAAGTTTTTAGAAGTTAAGAGCATTCTGACACTTATAAATTATCGGTGGCGTGTCATAATTTTGCTACTTTTAATGTTTGATAGCGCCGTCTGGCGCAATAGTAGACTACATCCTATAGATAAAGTAGGACCTATCTTAACAAATTTGAAAACTTCACTGTTAATGCAATATATTAGTTAAATTTCAAAAGCTATATCAGAGGTCAATTAAATAACATCCGTATGTGTAAAACTTTTTATTCTAATTATATTTATTGTAATAGTAGCATTGTAAATAACCAATTTTAAAAATGTTTAACAAAGTTATATTTATTAAACTAATTAAAAAAAT